>JAXBDA010001323.1:0-56930 GCA_036023075.1 Gaultheria prostrata
GTTTACATGTTTTGCGTGATTTCCGGTTTCCTTCTAGTACGTGATACTAACTTAAGCATCGGAGGGCCTTTGCCACGAAGGGCAAAGGTACTCTAACGGTTCTCTGTCTTGCAGGTTTAGAGGTACCATACGGATTCCAGAATTCTACCCTCTACATGAATGACAACCATAAAACCATACAAATTAACTTTGAAACATTAAATTATTGCAAGAGTTTCTCCTATTTAGTCAAGCCTTAACCCTAATCCTTTTGTAGTTTCATTCGCGACAAAAATCCGAAAATTCCTCCCGTGTCCTTCATAACTAAGCAATGGCAGTATTGGAGATGGAGGATATTGGAAAAACATACCACCCAAAGCGACTAACGCTCACGCCTCTGGTTCTTCCGTTTTAAGTTTTCCGGCTAAAAAAAAATGTGCAAACACGGAGTTAGAAGAAATACATGATAACTACAGTACACAATAACGCAAAAGAAGTGTACAAACCATGCTTTTGATTTCATCAACCAAGGACTCCAGAGACTGCTCCAATCTCGCTTGCTCCCGCCTTTGTTTCATCCGCTTCAAGTCCTCACGCTATAAAAAAAAAAAAAAAAAAGTCAAACATTGATTTAGAAGAAATACATGATAACTACAATACACAAAAGAATTGTACAAACCATGCTTTTGATTTCATCACCCAAGGACTGCAAGGACTGCACAGACTGCTCCAATCTTGCTAGCTTCTCATCGCCCAAGGACTGCATAGACTGCTCCAATCTTGCTAGCTTCTCCTCAGTCTGTACCAAAGAAACAACACTTTTGAGCTCTGAAATACTTGAGCGCTGTTTGAAACCTAATCAGGACAAAAGGTAAACACAAATGGCCCCAAGGCCCAAACCAACGCTCTGGATACTTACGGTGAGTTTCCACTGAAAATAAGGTCGGTTATACTAGCGGAGGAGGGTTTGCCAGACATTTGTGGAAGGGAAGTAACAATTTGGCGAGAGAAAAAAGCAAGTACAATTTTATGAAACCATAATTACCTTGGATAGCTTGGTCCACCATGATAGAATCATTTCAAAGCAAACAAGCAATTGGCACTGGAGCCACATTGTCCTGCTCAAAGTATCAGATAGAAACACCATTTAGAGCACCAAAGTATTTCTAATTGTGCAAATACACCAAGTTATTCAGCCTGCTACTGTTTAATTAAACATCAAAGTAACTAGATGATCTTCAATAAGAGCCCATTCAAGTAATAATTGTCTATCTAGCAGATGGAAAATGCAAGGAATTTTATATCCAGTGCTACTTGCAATAACAGAGTCGCAAATATCTCAGGTTTACAAGTCAAATAGCGACGATAAAGGAGAGGCAAAATGCCATAGAAAAAATCTAAAACAAGCAGAAGAGGAGAAGTTGTTTTGCTTCCAGAAAGCAACTCTATTTTGGCTTTTCTTACGGTAATCATTGGAAATCCAAACTCTAAATTTAGATATTTATTCACACAAACGAGCTTTAGCACAAAAGATATGCGTTCGACATGTACATCCATCATCCATGGTTATTTATGTTTTAAGGGCTACATATTTGTTGGGACAGTTCGATAGGAGAGCTGTCATGCTTGCTAAAAAAGGTGGTGTGATCAATAAGCAAGTCATTTTCTTTTCTTCTTCTTTTTTTTTTCGAGGAAGAGTAAGAACTTCATTAATTTTAAGAAAATTACAACCTACTGGCAACTGCGTGCAACAAATACAACTAAAAAAGACAAAATGCATACATGAAAGACAAATAACACAACCAAATTCAATGAAGGAGCACATCCAACGTAAAATATAATCTGGTCGTCAGTTGTCGAAGAAACCCATACAATGCAATGCCAAATAAACCACCCCACAAACTTCAAATATGCCAACTGATCATGAACCCGTCATCACACCAACGAACCAACCTATAACCCACCATCTCTACAAACGACGATCAACACAACACACCAAAAGCAAACATGCTCACCGAGCGTATAACAACATTTTAACATAAAAGCAAACATGCACTGTCAATAAACACGCATGCATAAAAGAGTTTGGGTCAAAAAGATTTTGTGAAACAAGATTTTTGAACCCGATCGGATTGGACGGGGAAGGGAAGAACGAAAAAGGGGACGGATTCGATGGGACGGGAGAAAACAAACAGGTATTCCGATCGGACAGGGAGGGTACAGGGAAAGGGAGGCCGATTGTAACATAGATTTTTTTAACACAATCGGACGGGGAGGGAAGTAAGACAACAAAATCACAAAGAGCCATTGACAACTTTGGTTTCAGCTAACAAAACCAAGAAAACGAGCAAGGCACAAAATAAAAAAGAGAGCATCTGAGCATGAATCATTATAATTAACACGGAAGGAAATTTCTGATACTGGAAAATGCAAAGAGGAAACAGCACACCACAATCTCTACAAAACATTAACAACTAACTTCAAGTTGTCAAATAGTTTGTGAGGAGTCGTGAAAGAAACCAAAACCCTCAACAATTCCAAAAACCCCAAAAAAACACTTGGGGAGAACTCACCATAACTTCAAGAGCAAAGGATAAGTACGACGGCAACATTGTTAACAGAAAAATCATCTCCGGAAACATAATGGTGAGAGCATTTCCTACGAATCTTCAAAATGAATAACGGAAGTGACAGGATATATTTTGTAATTTATACCATTTTCCTCAAAAAGTTGACCCATTCTCTTTTTTGATACATTTATTTTTTAAATTTATTTTGGTTCTTCAAACAAAAATAAATTTAAAGAACCAATTCTCCAAAAAGAATGATGAGTCCAAAAAGTACCATCTTTTAAGCAAAAGATGACATAAATTACAAAATCTCCCCTTATATGTCATTTTCGTTCCTATTTTGAAGGAAACCCCAGGGTTGGAGATGTTAAACTTACCGAAATGAAGAAGAGCTTCACGAAGAACAAAGCATTCAGATGCAAAGGAAATCAAGGAATGTTAAAAGTCTTTTTCCAGCGGTTTATTTTTTTCTTATGAGTCTTTTGGGATTCTCTGTTTTTTTTTTTTTTTTTTTTTCTGGTTCCTTGACTAGAGCTACTATTTTCCTCTTTTCCCACAAACCTTTTCATCCCCCAATGCCTATTATCTGTACTCTCTTTATTACCCTCAATCATGGTTGTTAGAATCACACTATCTGCGATTCGATTCACGATTATATACAAAAACAATACAAATCTATAGGTGAATCAAAGTTCATTAGGGATGACAATAGGTCGGTTCAGTTCGGGTATTGTCATATCCGAACTCATTACCCGAACACAGATGGGTACCCAGAACCAAACCGAAACCCGAACAGGTAAGGGAAATTAAAACCATAAGTGAACCATTCGGGGATCGGTTAATCCCTGAACCGAATGGAAAATTTGATCTGATTCTACAAAGCCAATTTCCAACCAATTTTCACAGCTCATGCATTGAGCTACATGAGGTTCTAGCCAATTGAAGAACTAAAAACACAAATTCTGCAAAAAAAAATCTTTCAAAAATCAACTCTTTAGTAGCTAGGGAGGAAAAGGAAGAGAGGGTTCGGTTAACTGGATATTGTTGGGATTGTTAGTTATCGAAACCAACGAAATAGATATACATGAGTTGAGAAATCACATAAGTTATCGAAACCAACGAAATAGATATACATGAATTGAGAAATCACACACACATACACATACTAATTGGATATCGTTGGGATTGTCAGTTATCGAAACCAACGAAATAGATATACATGAGTTGAGAAATCACACACACACACACACACGCGCGCGCGCGCGTACCAGGTGAGGGTGAGATCGGCACTTTGGCAATCGTAGATTGCCTCTCTCGGCTCTCCCAAACCCTAAATGCTGGTGGTGTGAAATGTGGTGTGTGTAAATATTATATACATATAGGAAGGGGTAAAAATGTAATTAATATATGTAGGGGTAAAAGTGTAATTACACATATTCGGTTTCGGTCGTGTTTGAGGAACGGTTAGGGTATTACCTCAAACCAGAACCGAACCATACTCGTTCGGTCATCTCACTTCCCATACCATATCCGCACACGCGGAGATTTGTTCAGTTATGGTTCGGGGAAAAAAAGCTGTTACAGATCAGATAACCATCGGTTCGGTCGAGATTGTTGATATAGAATCGGAGGCAAATCGTACTGTTAGCATAATGGTAAGAAATATTATGTTACCATGTTTTCAAGATTTATTATTGTGTTTCCAATTTTGTCTAGATTATATTACTCACGTTTCACAGTTAATATGTGTTTCCTTTTTATGCATATTTTCTTAATTGTGTTAGGTTTCTTAGTCACAAAGTCTCGAAGCCTATATAAAGGCATGCTAAGGTTATGTTTCATATACATCAATGAAAGAAAATTTCTTGGCAATTCACTTTTCTAACACGTACAATTCACAGTTCAATTCGCGGTTCGATTCCTGATTCACACAAAACGATTCGAATCTATCGGTGAATCAAGATATTTATCACAACTTACATTCGACAACATGAAACGACTTTTGCTATTTTGTTTGTTTTTTCTTATAAAAAAGTAAGAATATAAGATCATATATTGTTAAATACGGAAAATCATATACCTTATTCAATGGAGACAAATCTACATGGATACGTGATTTCACAAATCAATTTTTTATGGTTTTTGTATCCTCTAAATTATAAACCAAGGCGCGGCTCCGAGACTTAGACGAACTCACATACATATGTTGCCATATAAGCTAGTTTCCTACCTATTAGGCTACAAGCTTTTATTGTACGTGTAAGGTCTTTATAATGAATCTTTACCATACATATGCATAAATCCATGTTACTATAGTATTTATTTTGTCATGAGACCACTTGATCATCAATTTATAGTAGAAAACCAACTTAAATATGTATTTAAGCATAAATTTTCCAAATTTACAATGTATCTTTATTATGTAGATGTATAAATATATTTTCCAATGTATTTTTGAAATTTGAACCGAATCATTACGATTCACGATTTGATTTGATTCGTGATTAAAAAAAAAGGGTTAATTCAATTCTCGATTCGATTCGCGGTTTGACAACCTTGCCCTCGATCCTTAGTTTTTAAAGGCAGTAAATTTGCTCTTATATGTATCTCTATCTGCTGTAATCATAACGTGAGGCTTTTTTGTTGTTTCTCCAAACTTATGCACGAGATGAACATTGGTTAATCTATCATGTGTTTGATTGAATAGTTTTTGGTTGGATGAATGAAATGAACATTGAGATTGAAATCACAGTGTTTATACTTATTCTTATACATGAGATGTATATGTCATTGAGGCAAACCTCAAGGGGTGTCAGTGAAATTTACCCTTTTACTGTTTTTTTTTTTTTATGGGGTAAATTGTGGAAGGTGGTGGGGTGAACTTGATCATAAGTAAGGGAGCTGATTTTGAGGCTCCCTTTTTTATGCAGGCACTCCAAAATTATCTCCTCATCTATTGAGGCACTGCAAACAGAAAAATGACACAATAATCCAATATCTCTCTCCATTAACTGCAAACTTCAAACACCCTGAGAAAGTAAGGATCAACAAAGACATCAGTAGCAGTCCAAACCAGCTTCAAACAAACAAAAATCAAGGGCGTAGCAACATGAACCAAAATGAGACTAATGTAAAAAATCAACTAATGTTAATAAGAGGTGGTTCTCCAATAGATTTTTGGGAGATAAAATATGAAATTTTAGGACCATGTTTTCTCAACAGATTTTATGAACTCTTCATTTTTCTCTTCTTTTTTCAAACCCGTGTGGCCCACCCAATGATGGACTGTGAAATTACCTTCTTACCCTTTCCCTTTGTGTGGGATAATTGGTAGATTAAACAAAAGGAGGGTAAATTGGTAAATATGGCATTGGTGGAGATTTTATGACAACTACATTTTATCTATTGGGAAAAGAATGTGATTTTATCAACCCTCCATAAAACCCAACTAAAATGAGAATTTCCATTTTATCACCTAAAAGCTATTAAATTGATGTTAAATAATAGTTTCAAACAAAACAACTAATGATCCAAATTAATATAAAGATATGACATTTTAAAAATTGAAATCTAAAAATATAGGTAATTGATATTCCCACTCCCCAAATTGTTTAGCTACACCCTTTTTTTTTGTCTTCTAGTGAAATTTTTACACATGAAAATTTCATTAGAAGACAAAAAGGGGGTGTGGATAACAATTTGGGGGTGTGGAAATCACTCCCCAAAATATATATTATAAATTGAAAAATATGACATTTTAAAAATTGCATTGAAAATCGAACATGACAAACAATCTGGGACAAAGGGACTATATCATATACTTTTGTTTTCAACATAACACTAACATAATCCATTAAAAGTATATGAACCGTTTTCTTCAATATATTCTTTACGCTACTACAACACTCACATGATTATTATTCACTTATGAAAAAAATTGAGAAATCAAATTATAAAAAGATAACTTGTTTTTTAGTCAATCAAACTAAAATTATTAAGATCACAAAAAATAATTATATTCATAATACTTGAAATTAGTATTATATTAAAAGAATTAAAACACGGGGGCCAGAGCCACTCCTAGCCCCATGGTAGTTTCGCCATTGGAGGCAGATGAGAAGAATAAAATTATTTTGGAGTGCCTGAAGTAATTCATGAAACTTGCAAAATGGTAGTTTTGAAAAACCACTGTAGCTTGGAGCCCCTGCATTAATTTTTGGAGTGCGATTATCAATTCCGATAAGTAATGGGTGAGATTTCGAGGTCTGTTTCTTTTTTTTATTTGAAACGTCTTTAGTGCTATCTATCAACTCTTACAAAATTCAGTAGGGCATTTGGACTTTCCTCCTACTTTAAATAGATCCCGCTGAAAAACGATTGGAATTAATTAGTACTAATTAAGATGGATGACTGGTGGAGTGTAGCCATCGTAAAAAGAGGCAAAGAGCAGGAAAAAGTGAGATTGGAATTGGAGAGGTGCAGGCGGTGGTTGCTAGGTGTTGAAGCCAAGGGATGCCCATTTGGGGTTTTGCACATGAGAGGAGATAGATAACGCTACGACAGTAGGAGTATAAGAAAACAAGTGATGCCACTCGTGACTTGTTCCCTCTTTTCCTCTTATATATCTTTTGACCCATCATTCTGTCATTTGTCAACTTTTGTCTGATTTTATACCCTTTGACAAATAAATATAAACAGATTTTTTGATTTATTCGTTTTGTCTTTATTTAATTTTTTTTCGTAAATGTTAATTTTGCATCAAATTTTTGTGGTTTATTGGTTCCTTTCGACGAGACGAATCTAAAGAGTATAAAATTATAGTCAAAACTAAATTTTTTTTGAATAAAGCAAAAAATACGTGGTTTATTGGTTTAATTTTGGCTTTATTCAAAAATAATTAATTTTCACTATAATTTCATACTTGTTAGATTCGTACAAAAAATTGATGCAAAACTAACATTTGCAAATTTTTTTTTGAATAAAGACAAAACGAATAAACCAAAAAACCTATTTTTGGTTTATTTGCCAAAGGAGGCCGTAACTTCTCGTTATCCTTTGGCTTGAGAGTTTCCAACTTCAATCTCAAATGTGCCAGGTTGACCTAAGCCCTTCTGTTGATTAGTGGTTTACTCTCTATAAAATTGATCGTGATTCGATTCTTGGGGTCAGACCGTAAGAAAGTACTAATTTTTTGTGAATCTTCTAGACCCGGCATAGATGACTGCCTTTAACTAGGTTGGGAATGAGATTAATTAAGGTGCGAGTAAACTAGTTCGAAATACTCCTGTCGAACTAAAAAAAACTAGTTTTACACTTCTACAAAAAGATTTTTTTTGTTTTTTTAAATACTACAAGAGACACTTTATAAACTGGGAGCGTTTGGTTCACACACGATGCGTGTGCAATTTTCACGGATAACCGGCTTGTTATTAAGAGAAGAGCCTGGTAGTTGGGATTTGGGAGAAGAAATCTGTGTAGGACAAATTTGTATTGTGCATGTAACTACAACTACAAAGTTGAAACTCTCATATTCGATTCCCAGATTGGTCCTACACTATTCCATTACGACGGTTGATATTTAAGGGTATTTTTTTAGAACTCAAAATGTAAGTTAGTTTCAAAATTTGTCAACACAAAAGGATGATTTCCCTTTATAAACAGAATAGAAAGATGGCAAGGAAGACTCGGATTCTCTATAACCAAAAAAGAAAAAATGAGAAGAAGAAAATGATTCTCCATAATTGGGGAACCACATTTTTTACTACATCCTAAAAACTACAAAACTCATATCATTTGTATATTTATTTTAAGGATAATGCTAAAGCTAAAATAATTTTGGTATTATCATGCTCCTAAGCTCATTTGTTCAAAATTGAATAATTATTTATTGAACTTGATTTAAGTATTGCAAACTCGATCTCATATGATCGATGTACTCCTAGTTTTCATCCCGATATATGTCACTATGATAATCTACAACTTGATATAAAAGATATTTAGTCAACCATCTTCGAAAACATTCTAAAGGTCACTTTAGCTAACAAGCTAGACATAAAATCTAGGTTGGATAATTTGGTTAATTTTCAACCGGATGAATGTGGGTTTCTTTTTCTTGGAAAAATTTGGCCAAAGATATGTCCGGAGCCATTTTTTGGCTCTTGTTTTGCCCTGCCATTGGAGTGGTGCGAAATTGCGTTGAAGCCATTTATTGGCTTTCGCCGAAAGTTTAGCACGGCGTTGAACATGCTCTTACCCTACTATATATATACGGGAAAGCATTTATTTGCCAATTTACGTCAAACGTATGGAGATTGATTTTCATACTGCATCTTTTTTCGTGGATTGTGAAAATAATTCCCAATGGCTCCGCTCCAGTAATGGGAGTGGAGCTTTCCATACAATTGTCTTTTTTTAAACCGGACCACATTGATGATTGAAATCGTACATTATGTAGAGATCGTCGAGTACTTCAACTATGAAAAAATTTGTGTTGATCAAATACAATTCGATAATTAATCGAATGAAACTAACCTTGCAACTAACATTTGTGTTCGATAATTTGCAAGGTTAGTTTCATTCGATTAATTATCGAACGGTATCCGATCAACACATTTTTTTTCGTGATTGAAGTACTCGACGAAATATACTAATATACGATTCTGACCATCAATGAAGGCTTGGTATCGACCCAAAAAAAGAGGAATTGGTTCTCCCAAAAATTATGGAAATATTTTCTCTTTTAATTCAAAAGTTGCACTTCTTTTGGTAAAGGGGAGACAATTTAGCTCGAAAGTCGAATCATTGGATGACCCCCCAAAACTTGAATAGTCAATTACATTGTGACAGAATAGGAACGGCTCCAATACTCTACGTAGTCTATAACCCTTCAAACAAACAGGGCCTAGTTCGTTTCAACTTCCAACCACCATTCTATCCAAATTTCTATCCATATAAATTTCCCTCGATACAATCGAAATCCCCTGCAAAATATATAGCCACGAGAGAGAGAGAGAGAGAGAGAGAGTAAGAAAAAGAAAGAGAGAGATAACAAGATGTGGCCGCCGTTAGTGGGTAAAGGAGGAATGGGCAGAGGTGCAGGTGGCGGAAGAAGCGGCGGCGGCGGTGGCGGCGGAGGGATGATGATGAGGACAGTTCAAAGGTCAGTGAGGGGTAGTGTAAAAGACCCATTTGCTCATTCCTCCTCCACCGCTTCAAATACTACCAGTAAACAAACTTACAATAAAGGGGGAAAAAAACACTCAGACGTACTCTCTCTCTCCTCTTCATCTCCGCTTCCCTCATTTAACCATAATCATACTACAGTTTCTTCTGACAGTGAAGGGTTTGACTGGGAATGTGTAGATGGAAGTGAATTCGAAAGGGGTTTTGATTTTTATGACGATTTTGTATTTGGGTCGGTTCCGTCCAAGGATGAAGTTCAGTTTGCTGTCTCTTCTCTGCTGCAGTAAGTGCTCTTAATTTGCTTTGAGTTCTTGATTTTTAGGCTTGGTTTCGAATTTGGATAGACCTAGATTTTAAACGATGAGTTTGACCTTATTAGTTTCAGAGAATAACTGAAATTTGGGTCTGGTTTTTCATGGGTAGTGCATTTGAGACGACTACTTAGTTTACCATTTAGTTTCGCAATCAACCTGCAGTTCATCCATATTTATTTTGTTTTAATTGATCATTTTTTGGGTGCTCAAGTTGAATTGGAACATAAAACTCTTCATTTGAAGTCCACATGGTTTATGGCAAGTACGTACAATCTTTCTGCTTTTTGTTAAAAGAACAAATTCCCTACAAATGTTACTTCTTTTTCTTGTGGTTTTTTAAAATTACTGCAGATAATTTTTAAAAAAACTTGAAATAAACTAGGTTAGGAGACCAAAGAGTACATTTTTGTTCAATAACTTTAATCTGCATTTAATATAGCTATTGCTGCGGCGATGATCGTGTGAATGGTGATCAATGGAACTATGGAAAGCACCACCTCTTAGCGCTTACTTTTTTTTTTTTTTACCAAAGTTTGCAGTCTTGTAGAAAATTGTACAGTAACTGATTACGACACTGCGTTTATTATCCAAACAAGTTCAATTTCTTGCACAGCTATTATTCGTACCAACATATAATATGTTGATTACTTGTTAAACTATACCATGACGATAGCGATGGCAATGGTGATTAGAATATGAAGCAGTTTGTTAATTATTAGGATAATCCTACTGGTTCCCAGCTTCCCATCTATACATTCCTCAGAAGGATAATTTTCCAGCTTACTTTAGTTTATTCAATTTCAACAGATGTCGCTTTCAAACTACAATTGCGTACACAAGGAAAAATTAGGGCAGTGATAATGCCAAAACTGTTACAAGCGAGCGTTTCATGCACTTGAGTTTTGACACAATAAGATTATTCTTGAGTACTGTCAGAACACTCTTCATCTGGAGTTACTTCATGGATTGTTTGTTGAACTTGAATCACTTGATGTTTAAGCTATTTGAATTTGATGGTGAGTCTTGAAGAAGATCATTCAGAACGACAGTTCTCCTTCCATTGTCAAATTTTGAGCTTGTCTTGGATCCTTCCGTTGGGTTTGTATAGTTTGATTAAGACTTGGTTCCCCACTTCAACGACAATGATGGGTTCAACCTGCCCGGTAGGTCATAGGGTCCTCGGGGCAACGACCCCAAACTTAAATGCAGGGTATTACGGTAATTGGTGATGTAAACCCTAGGCCGTGTATGTTCTGCCATGCTCAACTGGTGCAATACATGCATTGTTTTTTATTTTATATCCCGTGAAAAGTGGTGTGAGCCACGGAAGTACCCAATTACTCAATTGGGGAACCATGCAGAATCTCTTATCGTTCTTTCTCTTTGCGTTCTTTGCTTGATTTATTCTTCGTGCAATTGTGTGTTGGGGTCCGCGACACCTTCCAATCAACTAAAAAGGCCTGTTATCTGGGAACTTTTTGTAGGGCTCTTAACCCAGCCTCCTCCTCAAAGTCCATTGAGGATAGACTTGCTTATGAATCGGACAAGGATGTACCTAATGAAACCACAAGCCCAACCGTGATGGTGAAGGGAGTTTCTTCAGTTGGGACAGAGTTAGATTGGATTGAACCCTCGCTACAACTATGTGGTCCAAGGATGTTGCAGCCGTATGGATCCAACAGTGTTTACGATGCTTTCCATTTATTACAGACTGAGCCTTGCATTCAGGTGCCTCCTATTATGGACTCTTAGAATTCACATGAAAGTTTAGAGCTTGTGCCAATGCATCGATTTTCGGTGTGGATACACTATAAAATGGCACTACTTTATATTTCACAATCTTGAGATTGGTGATAATATGAGGACATCCTGCAACTTTGTTTAACTTTGATGGTTACCCTGTTTGTAAATTAATTTTTCTTTCTTTTCTTTTTCAATTTGTGATATTTAGTCGATACTTCTTCCTTTTTTTTTTTTTTTTTTGTTTTTTGTTTTTGTAGAGGATGGTTGTTTCATTATCATCTGATAAAGCTGTTTGGGACGCTGTCTTGAAGAATGAGGTGGTACAGGAGCTCAGAGAGTCGCTTAGTCAAGGTCTGTTTGAAATTGCATGAAATCAATTAACGTATCTCTTTGGTGATACACTTGCGCAAAATCAGAATCAGACACTTGTATGGTTATATTGGGTTCTCGTCTTCTTATATGTAGTAAATAATGAGACAAAAACGGAATGAGACTGGAATTATGTCACAGTGGAATTCGACTACACTCGTGTTTTCACTCTCACATGGTATTTTGTTTTTGTAAAAAAATGCATTCCAGTAAAGGGTTTTTTAGGTATTTTACAACAGCCTCTGTTAAAGGGTACCTAAAGTAATTTCTGATACAGTAACTTGGCAAATTTCCTGAGGTACTGTACACTTATGTTGTTTTTTTAATATGATATTCTGTTTTCGTATGCAGCTGAAAATAGTGTCGCTGATACTGGAGATGGTGATTCTCATGGCTCTGATGCAGCAACAAACATACTGAGTTGGATATTCGATAACACTAAGGCGAAGGTGACGGAACTGATTCAGAAAATCACAAACCTAATGAATGTGTTGTTTCAACCACAGGAGGTCGAGCAGGCAACAACAGGAGACACAATCGAATACAACACAAAGTTGCGAGCTTCGATCTTCCTTACTATTGTGGTCCTCTTTATTGTGGTTGGCGATCGATGCCATAAGTAATGCTTGATCTCAATTTGACGACACGACAATGGTGTTTTAACTTCCATTTACTGTGACAGATATCAATGGGAACTTGGGTTTTGGCAGGTTTTGTGTGCAACATATGCCAATGTATTTGTTAATAGACATCGATGCTAACCAAGGATTGGGCAGGTTGTGTTTTCACGATTTGGGGAATCTGTGTATAAATGGAAGTCGGCTTGGATTTGATAATTGTGACTAGCCCAATGTTCTAAAAGTCGCTAGGCGCTAGTCGTACAGCCGGGCACTGCCTAGCACCTAGGCCGATTAATCAACGCCTAGACAGTAGTCAGATTTTTATTTTTTATTTTTTATAAATTTTTTCCTACCCCTATCCCAACCTATCCCAACAAGTCTTGAGAGTGAGTACATCAATATAAGAACAAAACATCAACAAACATGAAAACCAACTAAAAATGCTAATGTTCTAAAATAAGGTCTGGAAGGCCGAGTACTCGCCGTCTAAATGCTAAAAGACCCCCAGCCGACTAGCCCGACTAGGCGCCAAGTACTCCACCATGGAAGCTAGAAGGCGGCCGGCCGTCCTGGAAGCCTCTAGCGAGTTTTAAAACCTTGAATAATGCAAAGTTTTAGGTTCAAAGTTAAAACACTAGAAGATTAATCGTCCGCCTCATACCGCCTAGAGGCCTAATCCACCGCCCAGAGGCAAGGGGCTTATCACCTAGACTTGTGACGATCTGTTCTTACCCATGTATTTGACCACCTCTAGACTAGTGTTTCCATCCCAACAAATTAGCAACACAATTAAATCCCACTGAAACACTAAGTTCAATAAAACCATATATAAATATGTATATATTTATAATCTACCAAATACCATTCACAAACCTTTAAGAAAAAAGATCCATTGACAAATAGCTCAGCATTCTGAAGCATACTGGATTGTCCATTGACAAATAGCTCAGCATTCTGAAGCATACTGGATTTTGGTAATATTTACATGTCAACAGCAGTATGACAACAAACAAAATAATTAGACCGAGGCTAGCAACAAGTCGCTTTATTTTGATGAAAATTATGAGATGAGGGATATGTACTGGAGTAGAGAGTTCAATCAGGGGGAGGAATCACGAGTCAGGAACACACCAGCATCAACAAACTACTTTACATCAAACTTGCAGCTTCCATCTGACTGATACAAAAATGAAAGAAAAAACACAGGTGGTTCAGAATCTAAATGTGCGCTAAGAAGATTAAGTCATTGAATGGTCAGGGATCTATCACCGAAAAACCGAACAAATAATAAACACGGAAATCAGAATGAATGATCCGGAGAGAGAAACGCACATGGAATACTTCATCTCGTGTCATATGATGCATTTGCAAATCAATTTGAAAAGTTCGAAAATGGAACCAAATCAAGGTCAAGTAACTTCATCTTTATGTTTCTTTGTAATACGAATACATGGAACTCTTTATGCCACAGAGAGACTAGGACAATCCATAAAATCGACATTATGGTCATGAAGTTGAAAGTTGAAGAACTAAGAAAGATCTCCAGCTATTGGGACTTACCTTATGTGGAGCTGCCAAGATCAAAGTCCATGGTGTAATCATACTCAATTGTGGGAATTACAGAGGCCACAAATTTCAAGAATAAGAAAAGGTACCTAAGAAAAGTCAACATTTGAATTAACTTTTTAGAAAAATGAAAATAAAAAGGAGAGCAGAATCAAAACTCAATTATCAAATAAACCTCTGACATTCATTTATTTGTGAGAAGTTTAAACTGAAAGCCTATAATAACTCGATCATCAACCACCACACCTAATTAGGTCTACGGCTTACCCTGATTTTAAGCAGCAGTTAGTAAAACTGAATAAAAATTTCCTGTGAGAGATTTGAGAAAGGAAATTACTTGTCAACTTCTGGCTCTACTCCACGTGACATTAGAACATCAATAATTTTCTTCATGACAGCTCCATGTCGGCAAGGATGCACAGATGCATGTTTCCCAGGCAAGTGTGGATGGTCTTCAATAGTTACCTGAGTTTGAACAATGCTTAGAAAAGATGATATACATTGTCCAGACAATCTAGGAATTTAGCAAAAAGCAAAGAAAGTCACAGAAATCAGGACAACGCTGATTTATTTTTTTCAAGTCTGAAATAGGTGGAGGAAGCATGTCAAAAAATAAGTCAACATCAACTTCACCAAGAAAGGAAGGGAAAAACATGACATAATTCCTAGACTACCATTGTTTTTTTTTTTATCGGCCCTAGACTAGCATTGTTATGGCTATTCACAAGATAAAACCAGATCTAACTCTTGCACTTGCAGCCTTTCAAGTGGTTAATAGAAAGATGAAGCAGTTCTACTCCAGGTAAACAAAGTTATCATCTCCAAAATGAGGATGGAAATTCACACAGAACAAGATGATTGGACCAAGACTCAATTTAACAGCAGAAGACTCTTCTAAAAGCTCAATGAGGGAGACAAACGTCTGTATTATTTACTCATCCTTTAACCAAAAAAATTCCTGGCACAAAAGGAATAAAAGCATAAAGATTTTATGTTCAACACAAGGAAGTTATTTACGTGGGTACCAATTGGGACTAGGGCGTCGCAATATATTACGAAATGTTTGTCTGAGAGAAGAGTTGATCCTTTTGAACGTTCTGTTAATAAATGCCATAGTACACACTGAGATACCTCAAAGTTTGGTCAACGTGGATTAACCTTTGCCTATAGTAGACTGGATAAAAAACCTCATCAGCACGAGAAAGAGGGAACTCAAATTTTAGATCACCTTATAGAGTGACACTTGGGGAAAGAATTTGACCCCACATTAGTGGAGTTCACGGAATACAAAAAATTAGCATGTCATATAATTCCTCACAAATGGGATCACTCAACAACAAGGTGTTTCTAATGTCGTCTCACCGTTTTCCGAGCATGATCTTGGCTAACATCTTCAAGAACAAGCTCTGGTTGCAGAAGCATCCTCGACTGCGCAGAAAAAAACAAGCGTGCTCAGCAATAAAACATTGTTACTTAGTTAATTAGCTAATGATTGTCCATTAGCAAAGGGTGAACAACTGGCGATGTAAAATATAGTTTTTGCATAGCAAACCATTCTGATTTTTCTGGAGCAGCCCTACAACAACAACAACAATAATAGAACCCATCTAGACCCCAATCATTGGGGGTATGGGCGGGGGATGATTGGAGACAGACCTAACCTTTGGCAATATGCACAAAGTGGCTGCTCTCAGAGTACCACTCAAACAGTGGCCCCCCTAAACCTCCAAGATCCGAGGAGCTACAGGGACGTTTTGCTGTAGAACCCTCAAATCAAAGCCGAAAGACATCAGGGAGGGCAGGCCTAGAGACCCAAATTAATTTCTGTGCTCATTACCATGCTTCCTTCATTATACTTATTAGGGCTTTTCTGGAGCAGCCCTAATAAGTATAATATTATGAAGCCAAAAGGTTCTCAGTTCTCACTATTTCAAAATGTCAAAATTTAAATATCGAAGACTTAAACACCTTGAGTCACTACAATGGACTTGAATCCCTGATGCCTTACAATAGGCTTTTCTTTTGTTTAACATGCTTACCTTTAGCGACCAAAGACATAAATTTCTCCATTAAAAACATTTTGCATGGCCAATAAAGGAAAGGTAAGTTATTGTGACCAACCTCATCATACCCAGTAAGCCACACACGAGGAGTTTGATAGTATTTGTCATACCTGAAATGAAACATTAACTGTCAAAAGAATACTGCTATCAAAACCACATAGGGAGCACTAGATGTTATCGATGTACAAACATGAACAAGTATCCCTATGGAGAGGATATTCTCTTACGTGATGCTGACATCATATGTTCGGGTTCTTAGGATATTGTCATCATCAGGTTCCTGAGCCACAAGATATGTGGATTGAAGTGTTGCCTGCATAAAGAAGACACTTCCATAAAGCAAACAACCAAAGCTCAAAACCCGATTAGTGTACTATTATGACCGTCAAAATTTGATTTTTTCAGCCTCAAAACCCAATGCGATTCATGCTAAATCAACTCTAACAGTCTAACCCGCTCCCCTCCCTATTGACCTTCAATTTAACAACTGAACACTATAAACCTACTGTTTCGGACCACAAATCACCTTATTCACTAAAACCAGCAAGCTGCAAAAAAACAACCAATCTCATTTTCAGTCCTTCATCTACCTCATAGAATCATAACCTGGTTAGTGGTTACTTTTTGCAGCCAAAACCCACCACAACGCCAATCAGTAATTATGCAACCTTACGCCCCATTTCCTACTTGTCGACATAGATTCAATTTTCAATTGAACTTACTCCTTATATCACATGTATATTTCCTACTTGGATTAAATAAATGAAGTTTCAGCCCGCCTAGGTCCATGAAGTTGGCATTTTTAAACAAAATTGTTTAGAATTCTAAAATGTCCAAGCAGAAACTTACGGGATCTGTTTCAATAAGGTTGTCAGGTTCCTCATATTCTGCCATGTCAGGTATGTCTTCTTCCTCCTCACCCCCAAAGTGTGAAGAGATAGACTGAATAGTGTTTTTCTTGCTGATCTCCAAAGTCTCCATAGAAGGCAAGTTCTCTTCCTCTTCATGTTTGTTATCTAAGCAGTACATAGCAAAATGTCACAATGGGTTAAAAAACAATCAACAGCAGATTAACAGGTTGCAAAATAACACACCTTTCGGATTCCCATGAGTTGCGAGCCAACCATCGTTGTCCTCATTATCCAGAAGTACTTCACCTCCTGCAGCTTCATATTCTTCTTCTACTGATGCAGCTCTACGTAGACAAGGCACTGTGAAAAGGATTTGGAGTTGCCACGAGTTTATTCAGACATTGCAAAGAAAATTTATCAATCGCTTTTAAAAAGACAGTTGCATTTTCAAGGAATGCATTATGCAGTCCTTGTCTATTTCTTATTTAGCCAATATATAGGCCAAATGACAAAAGATTACTAAATGTGAAGCTTTGTAGTAGATTTGTGATACAACTGGCCAACATTACCAGACAAGTGGAATAAAAAAGGACTTCCTGAAACTACTTGAGAACCTAGCAGAAGATGAAGTCATGTACCATTTCTTGTGATCAGAAATTGTTTTCCAGCAGGTAAATATGACTTCCTCTTGCTTGGCTCACCTGATTCCCTGTACACAAGTTGAAGATATAAGGCAGGGAAAAACCAAAAATTGGAAGAGAGCAAGTTATTGCAGATGACAAAACCAACTATAAATCCACTGTTAATCTATATCTCAAGGAATGAGTGTAATCAGCCAATTTTTTTTACATTGCTCTATCCATCCCATAACTTCTGAAGTTCCTAATTATTGGTCTCGTAACATCAAACCCAACTCACCAAAAGAAACTGGTTTTTTAAAAATGACAAGGCCCATGAAAAGTGAAACCAGGACCACCAATGAAAAGTTGCAATGAACAAAATCCACAAGACTCCAAAAACTAATGTCAAGGCATGGGTCCTGTGTTTCATGAGATACGGCTTTGTTAATAACATAGTTACAAGCACCCATAAAGTTTAACTTATGGCTCGGGCTGGTGACATCCACCTCACCCTTTGCTGACAAAGGAGAAGACCCATGAAAGTTGAAACCAGGATAAAAAGTGAGAAGTCAGGTAAAAATTGCCACAACTAAGGTCACATTGTGAGCCAAAACTTAGAGTCACGTGATATATCAGGCCCAAGAAGATCTTATGTTGCAATGTTGCATTCAAACTTTTTGAAGTAACTAAACTGCACTCAGTCATTGGTCCAACCTTTGGGCCAACTGTGGCAGCTAAAAAAATGTAAATAAAGAGAAAACAAGTCATGATCCTGAATCCTGAACCAATGACACTTTTTCTTCCTTTAGTGCTGATAAAGCAATTACTTTTTCTTAACTCGTACACCAATATCAATAGGGACATCAACTACACCACAAGCAAGAACAGAATATGAAGTTTTCCAAAGAATTGAGCCCAAGTATTAGAGCACTAAAAAAATCAGACAAATACTGATTTGCGATTGGCATTAACTCAGCTGAAAACCAGAACCCACGACAAGAACTGCTTAAGTCTTTACATCTATTCCCTAAAGGCTGGATAAGATGAATGTGTTTTTGTGATGGTTGAATACATTGAACATGGGGTCAAAGCTCCCTAAATGAAAAGTTACAAGGTCGTTGCATCCGCTAATGGGATATACATCAACCCAAAACATTGAATGTTCCGAAACTACCAAACTACCAATTGCATTTATGATTTATCATGGACTGCATCACTGGACCTCTAAACTTTAAAGCAATCCCAAGTTACTAGCTAAAACCCACGTTCTCTCCGAAATTTCCAGATGAAAGTGTAAATTGTCTACTCTCCCTTCTCTTTGCAGAAAACTCAAACCAAATTCATGAATCAAGCTCACATTCAGCAAAACATGGTTATTGACACGGCTTTCAAAATATAGGTACCACGTAGCCTGCATATGCTAAAAAGATCCAATTCGCAGACTTTAGGCAAAATTGTAAACTTCCACTAAGCCGGATTACAAAGAAGCACAATAACTTGAAAAATTCGAAATTTAGACTGGACCTCTAAAGAAACTCAAGTTACTAAACTAAGCATCCATGTTCTCTCCAAAATCTAGGGTTCAACATGCGCAGAAAATTAAACGAATAAACGGCTGAATTGAATCGAACAGAATCCAATTGAAAGCTTACCAAGACCAGGTAGGGCATTTGGAGACGAGATTATCGCCGGCGAGGACGAATTCGGAGATGCTGAGGACACCTTTCTCTTTGAAAGCGGAGACGGTACGTGGATTCGTGATCCTCTCAACGGTTCCTTTGAAGGCTTCGTGAAGCTTCTGAGACAGAACCATCGTGTGCTGTACTGATATATATGACGAAGAAGGTGGACTCGAAATTGGAATCAATTCGTGATTGGAGCGGAAACCCTGGATTGAATTGAATGATTTTCTGGAGCTGTGAAAAGGGTTTTGTTTCCGTGTTCAATGGGTTAATCTCTGTTAATTTATGAAGTACGCACAAAGAAAAAGCGGAAGAGAGAGAGAGAGAGAGAGAGAGAGAGAGAGATGTCTTTTGCAGAAGAATCCCTGCTCCCTAGTCCCTTTCGAACAAGGAATGGTCCTATCTCGTTATGGGCTAAAGGGTCTAATGGGTTGAAGGTGAGCCCAAGATGGCAAATACTAAGTACTCTACTAACTTATTTTGGGCCTGACAATGAAAGTCCCTCTTTTTGTTTTTTACTCCATTTTTTTTGAACAAGACGTATTCCCCTCTCAACTATGGACCCGGGGATGCTGGTGAGCGCTCCTGGGGAGCGTATCTGGGCCGTCCATCTCGGCAATCGATGGCGTTGGACTCTTCCATGGAAAAATATGGGCCGTCCAAAACACTTTTGGACGGCCCGGATACACTCACTAGGGGCGCTCTCTAGAGGCCGCTCACCAGAAACCCTCTTCCCTCTCAACTACTAACAATCTTGAGAAAAAAAGAAATATTGAGGCTGAGTTTGGAGTTTGGACAGTTTTTAATTTCTTTTCATTTATGATAATTTTTTTTTTGAATTGGCTTATTTTTACCGGTAGTGGTATTACGTATCTCAGAGGAGCTTTCGATTGTGCAAAATCTTTTTCATTTTTCAGGGAATAATTTGTCAAGCTATTGACTCCTCAATGCTTGATTTGCACTATGTGACTAACATAAGTTGTCTCTTGTGGTTTGTATTTGCTATGTTTGTACACGTAGAAGCTTTGGGATTATGTAATTATTCTGCGCTTATGCATACTTTGGTTTATATTGTTTAAAATAACAATGAACCCGGCTATGCCTACGTACACGTGCATATATGCGCACGAACGCATTTGGATCGTCCATTTCCGGAATCGACGGTGCGAATTTTAAAAAGACTCTTACATGTAAGAGGAATTCTTACATGTAATAGTCTTTTTAAAATCCGGACAGTCGAAAACACGCACGGACGGTCGAGATGCACCATCCGTGCATATTGGGTATGCTTGGCGGGCGTACGCGTCGAATTTTTGAATAACAATGATGTTCGAAATCCTGAAACTAGTATTTTACTAGCAGGCCCTTGGCGGCTTGATACCCACTTGGCCGGTCACGACTTTCAAGATTAGTTTTGGGTCGTCACATGTGTATGATATCTTCCTAACCTATAATTTAGACCCCTCTCATCTTGCCACGTCGCTAACTTCACAAATTCTACATAGAAGAACTCTTGTAAAACCGATTCAATATGTGAAATCGCATGTTCACACGCATGCATGCAGTGGAATTTGGAATGAAGAGCAAATATTAATCAATTGCAAGAAGAAATCTGTAACATTTGGTGCAATGGAATGTTATAGCACATCACTAGTAATTATTTAGCTCACCTCACGTTCTTATCAAAATAACGAGAAAACAGATAAACACACAACTATGCATACCCTCCGATCTTGTTTTGCAGAGATCATACTGAAATAGGGCATAACAAACAACCTTTTGATAGGCACCTCTCAATTCTCCATAGAAAAGAGATTACAGAAGTAAGAAGTAACAACTAGGATCACAACTGTTGCGTACGGACGATAACGCACCACCTCATATATTCTCCGATGCACATCAACTTGTATTTGTCGTAACGACAAGGGCGGGCTTCCGACATGTAATGATACTGAACTTTATTAGCCCCATTTTGTATCCTCGGATCATCAACGGCATCACCAATGCCCCTCTTATGGTTTTCCATCCTGATCAAGTACATCAGTCACCAAGGCAAAAAACACAGGAAACAAAGATGTCTCAAAAAGTTACCAAAACGTAAATAGAAATGCATTCCTTATAAATGCCGGGAAAGTCTAAGTACCAAGAAAATTATCCGGAATTTGAAATCAATAGCCCAGATTCACTTGATCTGAGCCACTAATTTCAAATTCCTGGTGTATTTTTTGGGTATGTACTATGTAGCACTGCTGAAGTGAATTGAAGTACATTAGCCATACCACTTCGTAGCAATGATCTGAAGCCCTTCCATGTCAATGCAGACTTTATCACTGCAGGCCAAAATGGGGCAACATTCTCCGACCAATCTGCTGCCTTTATATCCTAAAAAATCCAATCAATAATGAAATCAGAGAACTATTGAAAATATTTGATCCTTAGTACTAAATGAGATGGTAAATTGAGTAATAAGTCATGATCACCTGGAGGGAGAGAGATTCAAGAATTTTCACATAATCAGCTGTCGAACACCAGGCCGGGAGATAATAAGCATCGCAAATTTTCTGCAATAGAGCTTTCTCCTCCGGTCGCAAAGATTCCTCAGAAGGGGAGAGGTCTCTATGGCACCATGTCACTATTATGATCGTGGCTCCCGGTGCGGCCACTCGAGCCAACTCATTTACAAACTGTAGGTTCAATAGTAATAGAATATAAACGTGAGACCATTAACCAAAACAAAAACAGAAAACTATGTTCGATGACTTGCTGGATCTAACCTTTGGTTTGTCAGGCATATGTTCACCACTCTCCATGGACCATACTAGATCAAATTGTGCATCAGGAAATGGTTGATTTAAAGCATCTGCGACTTGGAAGGAAACCTGCTCACCGTTCACCTTACAAAATTATCCACAACACTAGCTTCTTGTCTAAAGAAGTACTTTCGCACGGGTTCACAATGTTGGAAATGCCCATAAACTCAAACACACACACACACACACACACCAATTACACAAAACATAAGGAATTTTACTTGGTTTCCCAAACTCGGGTACATGCACGGAAGAGAAGGAATGCCCCTATATACACTGGGGGCAATATAAATATAATGGAGGCACTTGACTCACTCTACTCTACTCACCTCTCTTGTTCTCAGGGCCGGCCTGGGTCTGGGGCCCACCAATAATAGCCCATTTTTAGGGCCCAAAATAGAGAGATATATTAAATATTAAGTATGTCAATTGTTAATTATCTAACAAATAGCTCTGCGTGGGAGGTCGAGTGTTTGATCCCTTCCTCCTACATTTTTACGCGAACCCACAACCTTGGATTCCCACACCATTACAAGCAATGTGTCATTGTACCACAATGCCATATCGAAAAAATAATTTATATAGAAAAATTGAGATGCCTCATTTTCAAAACTTGACTGAGACCTCATAAATTTCATGGCCGGACCTACTTGCTCTCACTCTCGTCGGATCGCTCGCGGAGGAGCCTCCTTTGCTATCTTCTGAATCTCTCAATTCTCTCTTGTCTCGTACAAGAGCTAAACTATTGATTTTATAGACACAAAGTGGAGTCATCCATTCCAATGGGGCTTGTGGTGATTAGAAGTGGTGGAATTAAGATTTGAACTTAGAAGTGACAACTAAAATAATTCATATATTGCCACGGTTGAAAAAAAAATTGCTTGATATGTCAAACAGAATAAATATGAATATAATATGTTTTTATTTGAACAAATACAAACTTATTTTCAAAAATTAAAAGAGTTCATTGATATTTAATATCTCATGGGAGAATAATAAGAAATTATTCAAACGAAAACACATTTACTTTAGTTCTCATTTTGCCTATCGGACAATCTTTTTTAAAATGGAGAATTATATAATTAACAACAAGAAAACACACAAGTTCAAAAATTAATCATACCTAACAGTTTAAAAAACATAAAATAGGTGTATCGATAGAAAATTGGGACAGTCGGTCCCTTAATAGTTAATAGACTTCCGCCCATTATCGATAGAAAATGGGAATGATTATAATGGGATTTGGGATTTCTAAAAGTTAGAAAAGGGTAGAATTGCCCTACTGGTTTGTCCTTTTCTCATCTTTTCCATGCATATCAGTTAGAGTTCCAAGCAAATAACCAACCAATTAAATGTTACAGTATACCCCATATTCTTTCTTTGTTTTAATTATTTGCTTAAATTCAAAATTGATTTATTGTGTTTAAGGGGATATGTCCTTCTCTCACAATAGATCCACTTAAAAATTGACTAAAGCCAATTCCTTATATGAAAAACTTGTGCAATTGTTAATTTCTAGTCAGAATTGAGCATGTCATCCAAGGAGTACTTTGGAAAATGTAAAACTCCTTTGCAATTACACTATATACGGTAAGGAAGATACAAATACAATGAAGGAGGAGACACCACTCAACTCAACTCATCTCTCCTGCTCTACCCCTCACCGGAGCCCCGGCTCACTCAACTCTCTGCCGGAGGAGGACCTCTCTTGCTCTTCACTCAATTCTCTCTCACATCTCATACATACAAGGAGTACAAGAAAATATAAATGCCAAAGGGAGCTTCTATCGTCTTTGTGATAAGGCATTCCAATCTAAGCCCTCTTCAAAGCACTGGTGCTCCAATTGCAGCAGAAACTTGCAGTTTCTAGAAGTCCTCATGTGCCTTGGGGCACATACTTCAAATGGAAGTTGGGATGGTGCATCGCATATCACTACCGTCATCTTGAAAATCGATGGTTTGGATTAGCTGAAGCTTTTTTACCAATCATAAAATACTTTGACCAGAAGCGGGGGCTCTGCTATCCCAATGGGTTTGTAGGGCCTGCCAACCCCAATCTGGACTGTCCAAAAGAGTTATAGATGATTCAAATTTGAAATAAAACTCTTTCGGATTGGGGTTGGCAGGCCATGCTGATCCATTGGGATATCAGAGCCCCAGGATTCATTTTGACCGGTAAGAAAGTGTCCGCGAATCCAGACCATTGAAAATACTTTCAGATGGTTGAGATGTTGCGTTGCATGATGCAGCGCACTTAAAACGCTATCTGCAGGGTCCTTGGGTCCACTTCAAATGGGGTGGACCCCTCACAACAAAGTGAATTCCATATTGGAGAAAATTTGGCTGTCACCTTAAATGATTTGGACCCACTTCTAAAGCTTAACCATGGTTAAATACATTTTAGAATATTAATCATCACCCCATGAATTGTATCCAGCGCAAATCATTAATGGTTAAAAGTTTGTTTCCTAATTCTCCTAAGGCGTTGCAAGTTAATTGGCCAGGCGTGAGATATTTATTCACGGGACAGCCATGTTTATAAGTTAATCTCTTACATTTTTTTGTCGGTAAAGACAAAAACACACGTGACTCAAAGTATATTAATGGACATTTAAAAGCCCTACAAGCAGCCGAGCGTGAGAAAATAATAAGTGAGGTCGCATTTTCAAATCTCACGGAGGCCAATCATCCCAAACCTTAGAGTTAATTGGAATTTATGCCCGGTCGTTACCTTCATGGCCCCGAAATTAATCGAGGTGCGCACATGCCCGCAAACTGACTCGGACATTCGGTCTTTTTTAACAAAAAAAAAAAACACGTAGCTAATCCTCGGGCAGCAGAACACACCTTATCATCATAAACCATAAAGCTAAAAGCACACCTTATCGGCTAATCCTTGGGCAGCAGCCAGAGCTTGAGCCCTCTGGGCTTGAACGGGGCTCAGGGTGATGCCTTGGCAATCAGCCTCATATTTTCTTGCTATGTATCTAGCACTGCCTCCAATTCCACACCCAACATCCACGACACTCTTAGGTCTCTTCATTGGCTCCTCTGCATGCAAAAAAAAATTCATTGTTCGCACAAAGTAATTGAACTTAGGTTCGATTCTCTTTGCCAGTAACTCTAGGGCTACTAGGATTTACGCCTGGTCGTTACCTTCAAGGCCCAGAATTAACCGAGATGCGCGCAAGGTATCCCAGACATTCGTTTATAAAAAAAAAAAATTGTGCGTGCGCGCGAACGAGCACGTTAGAGAGAAAGATTAGAACTAGTGGTCACCTGGAACAGTGGCGAATCGGAGAGACTCTTCAATCATACGAATCTGAGCGGATCGATGGTCGGAAAGTAGGGAGGAGGCGTCGTTGTTGTCGTTTTTGTTATTGTAGTTTGGATCGTAGTAGCCCTGGTGCATGTGGTCACCCCATATCGCCTCCCATAGCCCAGACGACTCGTCGTACAGTTCCGCTATCCCTTTCTGAAGCTTTTCTACCTCCGCACCTGGCGGCGGCGGCGGCGGTCGTGCAACTCCGCACGTGCTGAACCAAGCATTCATATTTCTCTAATGGGGAGGTATTCTCTCGCAACCAATAAACTGGTGATCCCTTTTTTATTGGCAAATTTTACTTCCTACTGGACACTTATAAGAGGAGGAGTCATTTTTTCTATTTTAATTTGTTGCCTTTTGTAAAGTTTGCATGACGAAAGAGTACTGCCATGTGATACCCGTTGATGTATCCGAGCCGTTCAAAACATGTTTGGACGACTCAGATTGAAGAGTGATATTTTTGTAACTTTTAAATGCAAATAAGGGGAGGAGAGAGACATATTTTGTTTTGTAGAGTTAAGTGGCGCGGGTCCACGGCATCGCCACGTCGGTGACTAGTAGTCCAGGAAAATATGAATAGTCTCGGACTGTCACCCGCAGCCCCACCAGAAATTATTGAGTAGACTGTGAGGACCGCGGTTAAGGCCGGCTTTGATTTTTGGGTTCCAAACTTGGTTGCCTATTTACCATTAAGTTAGAAAAAAAATAGAAAGACATACAAGTAAAAAGAAAAACTAAAATAAAATCAAGGTTAAATTGTGCTTTTAGGCTTAGCTTAGAATTATATAAAAATAAAAGAAACAAAATCCTACTGTAATCCCGGATATTGTGATTTATGATTAGCACAATCTGATTAAAGAAAACAACTTCTTCTTATGTTACTTGAAGCAAATTCTTCAATTAAGTCATCGTATTTTAACTTATCAAAGATCTCATTTTCAGTTGAATTCATAGTCAATTCATTTAATTTTGTCTTGTGACATAGATAGTAGTCCGAAGGTAAGATTTATTAACTTCAACTTATAAAATAATTTCTCCGCCGAGGTAACTGTAACCAATATAATCAACAAAATTTGATAAGCAACACATACCACTTGAAAACCAACATATTTCCAATAAGAACTTATAAAAACAAAGATGTCAATTAATTGTTTATGTCAGTGCTCTCAGCAATATTATTTTCAAATATCTAAACTCTTAGAATAACTCATCCCGATAAATACCACCATGAAACTTCTAATTTAATGCAATACTCCATCAATTGGGCTGAGCCTCTTGTTATGGAGTATTATTTTTGGTTGGAGTCACACAAAAAAAAAAAAATTGTTGCCCAAGCCCAGGGATTAACCTTGAGCCAGCCCTAACCGCCACGTGTCGATAAACTTAGTCGGTTGTTCTATATAAGACTGTATATGAACCGCGCAGTTCGTGAACTTTTTGGAGCTCAACACAATAAAAGCTCATTCGAGTTCGATTCGTCTACTAAACAAACCGAACTTGAATCTCAATTTTAAGCTCGTTTAATAAAGGAGGCACATTGAACCTGACAATATTCAGCTCGCGAATTTGAATTATATGTATATATCATGAGAATTTCATATGTAATTTTGAATATGTATCGATATAACTTGTATATGTTACATATATGTGTGTGTGTGTGTGGTTTCATAGTTCTATTTATGTATGAAGTTATTTATGTTTGTACAAAAAATTTATTTGTAACTCTAGACCTGCATACTGTCTTAAAATATTTGATATTTTTAGCTCGTTAAGGCTCGTGAATATGTTCGAGTTCAAATCTAATATAGGGAAGCTCGGCTCGAGCTCGGCTTGCCAAATTTTCATTGAGCTCAAACTTAAATCCGAATATCTTACAAGAATGTTTGGTATTCAAGTGATCCAAAACACTATGTGACGGTATTCCGAGACTGTTGTATAATTAGACTCCCCACTCCCACTCCAGTCCAGACACAAGAACGAGTGAAGTTCTAGCTAGTAACTTGCACGTTTCCAAGGACGGTACGTCAACCTCTCGCATTAAGTCTATGTCGTATGTAGCAACTCCATTACTCCAAGTATATAAATGTGAGAAAAACTTGGGTGCAAACAGGCTACGGCTGATATGGTGTTCGTTGTGCATCTCAATCATCCAAAATATTTTTGGCCGGCCCAAATTTTTCTCTCCCTACCTCTCTCTTTTTTATCTCTCCAAAAGACCAAAATACTTTTGAACAACTGAGATGCGTGTTGAGTACCGCTACGTGGTACAACAAGAAACTCTTGCCTCTTGCGGTAATGGATCGAGTTGGAGTGGCTTTCACATGATTTGCCATTGTTGGGTAATTGGTTTTAGTCAATTACCCCAATGAAGGCGTGAAAACCCTATATATATATTTTCTTCAATGAAAGCAACACCAGTTACAGAAAGAAAGCGAAAGCAACACTATTTTAGACCCTATGAACTTTGATTTTATGTGCATATACATTATAGAAATACCATCATTTGAGCCATCAAAATTGAACAGCCAGTCTACTCTTTGGAACAATCATCCAACATGCAAATTACCCATATATATATAGGAGCCCCTTTACATAAGGGCCTCTTATGGTAAAATACCATGCGGACTAAGATTTTTTTTTTGACTTTTCGGATCGTCAAAATTTGATCCGGAAGTGGGAGGTCTTTATGGTAACTTCAATAAGGGGTCCTTATTAGAAGTTTTTCCTATATATAGTTAGTGGTTAGTGGGGAAGAGGAAGGGGAAGCCTCCACAAGAGTGGGGCGGGCGGGGACTCGAACCCTGGCCAAACGAATGGGGCAAGTGGTGCTTGACCAACTGAGACACCGCCCACAACTTTACTTTAAAACTCCGATTTATGTGTGGTCTAAACAGCAGAAAAGCTTGCTGAGTCTGCTTTTCAATTCTTATAAACTGCGTATTCCGATTTCCAAAAACTTTTAATCAAAGCACTATCCATACTTTTAAATTTAAATATTTTTTTATGCACTATGGATTTTGTTTTATAGTCTCACTTAATTTCAAACATAGTTTTGCAATAACAAAAAAAATAAAATGTTTAATTGATAAAAAGATGGTAGCAAAGTATAGTTTGATGTTAACTTTGGAGTTACTTGATAAAGATGCACTTAGCCACCCAATATTCTCATGAGGGCTATAGGTCGACATTGTTGTTTTTAGACCACTAAATAATTTATCCTCTCTCATGAGGGCTATAGGTCGACATTGTTGTTCTTAGACCACTAAATAATTTATCCTCTCTCATGAGGGTTATAGGTCGACATTGTTGTTCTTTTAGACCACTAAATAATTTATCCTCTCTCACACGATCAATATGATGGTGATATTTGTTTGGTGCAAATTATTTAGAATTGAGAGTAATTTATTATTTCTTTTGACATAAAAGGGTGAATTTTTCAAAATTAGCCTGGCTTTTTTCATCACATGTATTGTCCAACAATTTTTGATTGGGTATCGATGAAATGAACATTGAAATCACTGGGGTTCATAGTTATTTGTCATACGTGGAGGGTGTATCTGTCATTAAGAAAAACCTCAAGGTGTCATTGAAATTTTCCCTATTTATTAATCTGATATCAAGGTAAGTGTTTGCTTTTGATATAAATAACCTGTCACTAGCTAGTACGTGGAGTTGAGTGAAGTGTAATTAGTGTCTCTCTTATACTCCATGCATATGGGTAGAGCTCGATTCCCGTAAGCACTCATCCCCTCCCCAAGTCCCCTAGGAGAGTAGATTTGGATTAACGAATGGCAAAAATAAAAAATAAAAAACATGTGTCACTAATTTCGTGATTGAATTCCTTCTAAAAAAATTCAATTCATTACCTATCTAATAAGAAATTGAAACGCTAATTAATATAGTAGAAATAAAAAAACAACTAATACCTTTAACATATATCCATGCCGCTGCATAAATGCTCCTTAAAAAGAAGGGCCACTGCACTACTACAGTTCTCCAATGTTGCCCTCACTTAGCTAGATCTCTTTCTTAATACATGCCAAACATTTATCACCCCAAGATTGTAGAGTACTCCCAAAATCAGAAGGCCAATGTACCTAAAATAATGGCACTCATAGCTAGTACTATCGAAGGTCTAATTTAACCATTCTAAATAAGAAGCAAAAAAGTAAACCTGAATTATATATGGCAAGTTTATCCACGGTTAGAATATTTTTGTGCAGGGGTGGGAGTAGCCAGAGCCAGCCAATTCCCCAATCCCTTTGGCAAGTATGAGGCGGCGGAGGGGGTTGAAGAGGAGGAGCATCCCCTTTGCTGCTTCTCGGTATAGCTCATCATAGTACTCCTCTCCAATGCTTTGCCACCGCTACCACCATCACCACCACCTCCGGCCACCACCAATGGACCCATCTCACCCTTAGCCGCAGATGGTAGCACCTGTATATTAACAAGAATCACTGAAGGGTCATACATTGACATAACAAGACTCTGCTCAAATATAAAATTTTGTACCGGATACATGACAAAAACAATGAACTAGGACATTTTTAAAGAGTAATGCGCTATACCAACTAACAGAATCAGCAAAAAAAAAATTAACTCAGTCATCTAGCACCTATCAAGTAAATGTACAGTGGTTCATGTTTCAGATTCGTAAACTCCATCAATCCATGCCACATTAGTAAGAAAATTTGTTCCAATTATGAGTTTCTATACCACATGGTTTTTTCCTTAAGCCAATTTGATGATTTATTGATTAGAAAATGAGTAATTAATTAATCATGATTTCTTATATATATCTGTACAGTTTTATGTCAATCAAAAGTATAGCCTAAGCACCAAAACAAAGGGTAACTTGATCAGTGAGATACTCACACGTGGCATAACAGCAGTGGTGGTGACAGTTTTCCAAGAGGAAGATGGGGTCCTACAAAATCCTTCTCCTCCAGGGTTGTTGGGTGGTAAGTCATTGAGATTGATGTGAGTTGTGGTTGTGGTGGTTGTAGTAGTAGAGAAATTGCTATGATCACCACCCGTGGAGACACTGACCTTAACGGCCCTTCTCTCCGCCAATGGCTTAACGGGCGAGGCCGGGTGGTGGAGGAGGTAGTGGTGGTAATAAGGGAGCTGTGGCGGCGCCGAGGCAGTGGAGGAAGAAACTGAAGGTGGGGTGGGGACCACCAAGAGATCTTCAACCTGGACCACAACCTGAGAAGACAACATGTTGTTTTTGCCATTACTATTGTTGCTGTTGTTGTTTGGCCAAAGGAAAGTACCCTGGGGCTTGCAAATTCTGAACCCACTCTTTAGCCTTTCGATTTTTGCTGCTTTTTCCTTTGCTGCCGCTGCTGTGTTCTCTGGTTCTTTTGCTGTCGTTTTTGTCTTGATCAACTGATCACTTCCCACTTCCTTTTTCTCTACTGCCACTGCTGCTCTTTCTTCTTCCCCTTGCTTTTTATCTTTTTCAGCACAATAATCGGTTGACCCAATTAATGCTGAGTCTGACCTTGTTTCTTGGTCCATCTTGGATTTTAGTTTCCTTATCTCCTCCTGCAACAATACCACAAAATGCCATGCCATTCATATGAAACTTGCTAATGGCCTATAGTAATCTAACAACCATCATTTTTATGAAAAACTATATGCTATAAGTTGGTGCAAATGTGCAATAGACCATCATAGTCCCTGAAACCCTCTCACAGAATATACTACTGCCTTACTCAGTCGTTGTGAGGTGTTGGTGTGTGCTTTGATGTTGGAAACTGATTCACACTAAAAATGATAGGATAGTGAAAAAGTTTATCGGAAAACGTCCAAGAAAGAAAAATGAATGGTTGGAGATCTCTCCAACCGTTCATTTCTCTTTCCTGGATGTGTTCGGAGAAATTCTTCCTGTACCCTATCATCCATCAATTCACACACATAATTTCATACACAACCAACAACATCAAAATATCCAAGATGATAGAACTAGAAATCATTCAGGAGTATAATGTTCAAATATGAATCATTCTGTTATTACTAAGGGGAGATCAGACTAAACATACTTACATGACATCAAAAAGTAAATCTACAGTTAAACTTTATTTTCAAGTAGTACTTTTTAAGCCATTATTTTTCTAGTTGCAAAGCATTAGTAATGACTTTAACATGTTCGATATTATGACTAGGTTGTATCAGCAAGTATTTCAAAATGAAGCGAAGGAAACCTTAAAAAGTGGCACAATGTCTCTGCAAAAAATCGCTTATATGTAGCATTGGATTATGATAATGTACGTTGTACACATATCATGTCTATGCAAAATCATTTCATCTATAAGCACACCCCTAGCTACGGTGAACTGAAAATTTAGTACTCAAATCCACAAGATGAAACACATACCATAACCTAGGTGAACTGAAAAATCCAAAAATGGTAGTGAGGTGAATGGGTAAATTTTGTTTGCCTAGCATTATCCTTTAATGTATTAGCACACTTCTAGCAACAATTTGGCAGAGCCCAGGAAACAAAAATCCCAGAATAATAGGAGTAGATCAGTAATGAATTTCAATGATTTGATACCTCGATTCTCCTCACGTATGGTACTATGGCCTTCAGTTGCTCCTGATACTTTTCCTATTAAGACAAGTACCAACCACTAGTTATTAATGAAGGATTCATTAATTCAAATGATAAAAAGAGAATGCATTGAAATCACTCTTATTAACTACATACCAGTTTGACCAGTGAACTATCAAGGTCAGAATTCAATGGAACAAATGAAGTATCAAGATCCAACTCCTGACTTATCCCAGAAGGGTTTGAAACCACAATTGCTTGACTTTCCTCCTTTCGTTTCTTGGATAACAACTCCATCTCGCTGTTCATGCATTAAACAAGGTCAAATTCAACAAGCATAAAGACCAAAAGTACATTTCCCCTCACAGTAATGAGAAATCTAATTGTGACTTCAATTCTTACTTTCTCAATTTGGTCAATTCTTCCTCCATCTGTTTCTTGGAAACCAACTCCTCCATTTCCCTGTTTATTCATCCATTAATGATAAATGCTATCTCAACCCAATAACAACAGTATCCAAATATGTAAGTTATGCATTTCTTACACTAGAATATGTTAGTATACCTTTCTATTTTGGAGGTCTCCTCCTTCAATTGCTTTAGCTCCTTAGCACAAACAGGGTCTTGAGTGGGGCAATCCCCCAGTTTCCACCCTGGTTGTGGGGTCCAATAAGGATCTTGAACCCCAGCTTCTTTCCTTATATCAACAAGGTCAGCACTCTCCAGCCAATACTCCATTGCTCCTTCTGCATTGTGCCGCCGCCTGAACCGCTCACCCCCACCAGGCGCCACCTTCCCCGCCATGTGCTTGAGGAGGTGGTCCAGCAAACCGGTGTCCCCGATTCGCTTCCGAGCCTCCGCTCTAAGTTCGGGCCGTAGAATCGGGTTCCCATAAACAGCACCTTTTGCCTTCATCACCTCCATTAGATTTTTCTCCGCTGTCTTATACCTAAATTGCTATTACCGATCAGTCAATGAAATATACTAACAAACTATAGACGAGATAGAGACTATAACACCTACAGATGTTTTGATTCTTTACCTCTCTTTAGACCACCTGTCTTGTGGGTTTTTGAGCGCATATATTTGCTTACAACGATTCTCAGCCTTAGCCTTAGCCTTAGTCTTTGTATTCACATTCTTTTGTGTGTCACGTTTTGCTTTCTTCGCCATTCGAACAAGTCGTGAGCTATGCCTCCTTCTCTTTTGCTTCATGGTTGTTTCTTCAGATTCTTCATCCTCTTCATCTTCATCATCTTCTTCCTCTTCAGTTTCTTCTTCTTCTTTTTTAACTTGTTCCTCCTCCTCTTCATTTCCTTCATCCATTTCTAAATCTCCTTCTCTTACAAGGCTCGAAGAAGACTGAGTGTAACTCTCTCTATGTCTTCCAATAAATTTGACCTGACGACGAACACCCCAACCCACCAGTCCGTTACCCTTTAGCTCAGAAAACAACTTGCCCGCCTTCTTCGAAACCACATCTCCTAACCCACCAAATGACGATGTGGATATAACAACCCAGAACTCCTGAGACTGCTTTTTCTCTGCAAATTCTTGAGATGGGACCTTCCGATTAAGCATTTTCTCGGCCAGTTTCGTCCCCATAACGAATTTCTCGTCCAGCTCTGGGTACATCTCTATGATGCCTTTGGTGAAGTAGCTTTGAAGCGACTGAAAGCTCGGAAATCTCACTGAGACGTTTGATTCCGTCTTCTCACTCACCTGAAAATACTCACAGACGTTTCAAAAACTAAAAACATAAGAATCCATAAATATATAAAAATGTGCAAACTCTACATAATTATCGTATTGATTTCATACCATGACAACTCGGATAGATCTGAGTTGAACTGGGGTTCTGGGTGGAAGCTTTTCATGATCAATCTCATAAATACAACCCACTTCAATTTTGTCTTTGGTTTCTGTGAGCGACCAAAGAAACAAATCAGCCATATTTTCTCCTTCGTTGAAAACTTGTTCTTCGCAGTATTTGTTTATAACTTACATATGTATATGAGGGATAGAAATAGGGTGAAGATGAAAGGATAGGGGCGAGGACAGAAGGAATTGGGGGGTCTGTCTGTCTATTACCGTTGCTCATGAGGCTACAGCTGGAGGTGGGCAGTGGTTGTCTGGCCAAAGGTGGTGTTTGTGCGCCGTCGATGATGCTGCCTTGTTCCTGCCTTTTCAAGTACATGATTCCCTGCTCACAGAAACAACAAGCAATGTTACAGTACTAACACACCCACTCACTATTGTCGTCTCTCTCTCTCTCTCTCTCTCTCTCTCTAAAATAGACACAGAAATATGCATAGGCCCTAGGGTAACCCTGATAGCATGCTACGACTCCCACATGCATTTTGATGCATTTTGAAGATCTGATATACTATATGCTGCGTTCATGCGGTTCATGTATGATGATGATGATCAGATATTCAAATGCAATTGTTTTTGTCTGTTTTCGACTACATAAAAGCTGATTGCTAGATACACAGAGCGCGTGGAATTCATGGGGATAGTGCACCCTCCTCACCCTGTCATTCTTTTGCTCTCTCACAGACCTACTGTAGGCGCGTGGGGGTGGTGACTGAACGTGCGTGTGGAAAACAAACAGAATGAGTAACAGAAAAGAGTAATGCGCCCTTGATACGAAACAGGCCTGAAAATAACAGATTTGAGAGAGAGAGAGAGAGAGAGATTACATTGTTCTGGATCTCTCCATGAACGGCGGCATGTTTGGATCGTTTGCGGTGATAAATATATTCCATGTTTATATTAGTACCTACAGACTCAAAAAAATCATGTAGAAATTCAGATGTTAATTAATCCTAAAAATACTGAATTTAAGCTGGAGAAAAAAAAAAGGAATGGATAAAGCAGGAAAAAAAAAGGCGAAAATGAGAAATTTTAGGCGATGCTTTAGGGCTCCGAAAAAAGCTGTAAATTTATGTCTGAAGCCATTCCATCTGTAGTAAGAAAGCGGCTATGAAACAAAAATCCCAGGACACAAATACAGCAATAAATACGGACGTTCCATTATTATGCAGAAGAGTAGACGATCAGAGATTACTGAAAAGCAATACTGATGCATAATACACCTATACATACAGCAAACAAATTCAAATTGCTTCTCAGATTTGTGGTCACAAAACAATGAAGGAGGACGAAACCCTAACTTATGCAACAAATCTATATGCGTGTTCAAATAGAAAATGATAGAGAAAAGGCAGGAAAAGAATGTATACCTTTATCGAGAAAGATGTGGATCCATAATTGCTTGAGATTCTAACCAAGGTCAACTAGCTAGTGTATAAAGTGGAGTAGGTGTTTTCTTTTTCTGTTTTCTTAGATGGAAACAGAGAGAAAATGGGAGAAAACGAAAGGAAAAATGGTAAGGAATTGCAGAGCTGAAAGCTGGAAACAAACAAAAACAATTACTCCGATTTGTTTTCCTCTGAAATTTTGAGAGAGAGAGAGAGAGAGAGAGAGAGCGCCTGAGGTTTGTTAAAAGTAGGAGTGCAGGGATACATGCACGAAATGTAGAGAGAGAAAAAGGGAATGATTGTAATATTTGCTCTCGCACCACAGTGACCTCACCTCACGTGTTACGTGACACGTGTCATGATTCATGAGTGCTAGAGTAGTAGAGTATTAAATTCTCATATGAGGGTGAGCATCAATAACATACGGTATGCCAAATTCTTGCAATGGTATATACCCAAATTTTTAGCAACAATGCTATCGGTACACCACGCGCGTGTATTCTAAATGCACACGAACACATTTTGCTTGTCCATCTCAGAAATTAATAGTCTAAATTTTGAAATGAATTCTTACCGGTTAAAGTTAATAAGAATTCATTTCAAGTACGAAATGTCGAAAAATACTTTTAGGGATGCTTGGTGGTGTACATTTGGGGGATGTTTGATGGTAGGGCTGCAAATGAACCAAGCCGTTCGTGAGCTCGGCTCTGTTCGGCTCGAAAAGAACTCGTTCGATCTAGGTTCGTCAAGTTTTTATTGAGGCTCGGCTCGAGCTCGAGTTCGTTAAAATCTTAACAAACAAGCCTAAACACGGCAAGGCTAGACTCGGCTCGATAAGGCTCGTTTACTTTCTAGAGGAATAAAATAATACAACTTCTTATTCCAATTTGATATTTTAATGTACTATCTTTTTAAAAACTTATTAAATTTCACTATTATTTTGAAATTGAGACTATTTTCCTATAGAGTATATAGATATAGAACATACATACCTGCCCAAGTAAAACTTTCTTTGTTATCTTAAGTCCATGGAATTATATATATATACAGTCCGGATCAGGTAGGGGCGCCCTTACATAGTTATGTAAGGGAGGGAGATCTCAGTCGTTGGTTGAGAGGGAAGGAAGACAACGGCCCAGATTCGTTCACCACTTAAAAAGGGGTCAAGGGGTCATGACCCCCCTCTCCCATTCACCTTTCTTCTTCTCTTGGGTTCATAATACAACAGAAGAGAGAGAGGGACGAAGAGAGAGACAGAGAGGGCGATCGAGAGAAAAACGCGACAAAGAGAGAGGCAACGCAACGAAGACGAACACCCATCCGCCTCAAAATCCAGGTCTAAATCTGTCTTTCCCTTCTCTCGTCTCTCTCTCTCTCTTCTCTCTGTCTCTGGTTTAACTTTAAAACCCTAACCCTAACGAACTATTTGTGGTTAGGGATTGAAGGAACAAGTAGACGATTTCGATTTCCTGCGTATACGATTGAAGGTATCCCTCTCCTCTCCTCTCCTCTCTCTCTCTCTCTCTCTCTCTCTCTCTCTCTCTCTCTGTGTCCGTTTTCCAAATTTGAAATTTTTCAAATTTGAAATTTTCAAAATTTGAAATTTTGAAAAAAATTCAAATTTTAGGGTTAAGCAGACGTACAATCGTTAATTTTCTCGGTGCTTAAATAAGGTAGATTGCATTCATTGGGTTCTCAAACTCGATGTCTAAGATTACAAACTATAGGTCCTGAAATTTCCCGTAATCAATGGTAATACGACATGTTTGTCGATGTTTATCCAGTATAGGGAGGTGGCTATAGTTCTATTTTCTTGTGAATTTTCTCATCTATGCTCTTGCATGTCTTCTTAGTTCTTATGCATCTGCTATCCACAAAGCTTGCTCCGCCGATACGAGATACCGAACTTAAAGCATTGCGTAATGGTTCCTAGTTTGGCCCCATTTACGTTGACAACTTTGTGGTATAATTTTTGTTCTCCTCACCCCTTCTTTGCAACAAACATATTCTTTTCTCATGACTTCACCTTCTCTATTAAGCTTACTAGAAGCTATTCGCGTACCAAATCCACCATCTCTACCATACTCGTTGTAAAATTTCTGAACCTCATCTAAAGTACCAAACTGTTGTCCAATTTTCGGTATCAAGTCATTTTTTACTTGGGGAGTGTAAACTATTTCAGAAGAATTAGCAGATGATCGACACGGTTGAGATGGTGTCGGTGACTCCATTCTACAAATTCCAAAAATTAATTTAGAACCAATTATTCAACCGTAACACATCAACTATAAACCCTAGGTGAATGAAGTGCTAAGTAGTTAATACAGTGTTCCCTTTATACTTTACCTGATCTGCAAGGCATATTGTGGAGGGTAGCCTTGTGGAGGGTACCCTTGCGGAGGGTAGCCTTGTGGAGGAGGCGGAGGATAACATTGTGGAAGAGGGTAGCCTTGTGGAGGAGGGTACCCTTGTGGAGGAGGCGGAGGAGGGTACCCTTGTGGAGTATAAACTGCGAAAGAGACAAAATGAGATTCAATGCTTCAAAACTTAAAGGATATCTAAGAAATTCCAAAAAATATTTTAATAACAGAGTGAAAATTAGAGGAAGGATCTGAGGTTACCTTGTGGAGGGGGAAAGCCGACAGGGGGGGTGTTGTTGGTTGTTGCTCATGCTCGATCCCTTTGATATGATGCTATTACAGAGCTGCATTTTACATTGTACTACCTCATTTAATTACAACACTTAAAACTTAAAAGCATCAACCTATAGCCTTTTCTGCTACAACACTACAAAAGGTCATTCCTAAACCACCTCATGGAGTCGAAAACCTCAATCTTTCACAGATCCAGCTGTATATCGATCTCAAACAAAAAGGAAAGGACAAAGTGACAAAGGCAGAAAAGCATGAAAAAAACATGAATTAAGTAAAAGTGCCCACACATATAATTCAGTTATAGCCTAAGGTTGTTTGATCCAGCAAAGCAAACTACAGACAAGCCAAGCCAAGCTTGCTGAAATTTCAGGACCTATAGTTTGTAATCTTTGACATCGGGTTTGAGAACCCAATGAATGCAATCTACCTCATTTAAGCACCGAGAAAATTAACGATTGTACGTCTGCTTAACCCTAAAATTTGAAAAATTTCAATTTTGGAAATTTGAAATCACGGACACACGCACACAGAGAGAGAGAGGAAAGGAGAGGAGAGGGATACCTTCAATCGTATACGCAGGAAATCGAAATCGTCTACTTGTTCCTTCAATCCCTAACCACAAATCGTTCGTTAGGGTTAGGGTTTTAAAGTTAAACCAGAGACAGAGAGAAGAGAGAGAGAGAGACGAGAGATGGGAGAGACAGATTTAGACCTGGATTTTGAGGCGGATGGGTGTTTGTCTTCGTCGCGTTGCCTCTCTCTTCGTCGCGTTCTTCTCTCGATCGCCCTCTCTGTCCCTCTCTTCGTCCCTCTCTCTCTTCTGTTGTATTATGAACCCCAGAGAAGAAGAAAGGTGAATGGGAGAAGGGGGTCATGACCCTTTTTTAAGTGGTGAACAAATCTGGGCCGTTGTCTTCCTTCCCTCTCAACCAACGGCTGAGATCTCCCTCCCTTACATAACTATGTAAGGGCGCCCCTACCTGATCCGGACTGTATATATATATATATATATTTTCGTTGGCTCGTTAAGGCTCGTGAACAAGCTCAAGCTCGAGTCAAGCCTAGGCCAGTTCGGCTCGAGCTCGGCTCGTAAAGTTTTTACTAAGCTCGAGCTCGAGCTCAAGTTCTTTAAAAACTTAATAAATAAGCTTGAGCATAGCAAAACTCGGCTCGGCTTGTTTGCAGTCCTACTTGGTGGTGTACCCATATCATTTTCGAATTTTTAGAGCTTTTTAATTTGGAACAATTAGGTGTTAGGAACAATTATTATTCACTTTAATTTATTAAGTGGTTGAGAGACAAATAGTGACTCTCATAACGTGTGACAACTATTCATTTGTGGGACCGCACACAATGCCACTTGGTCTGAGAGTTTCTAATAATTACTCTTTAATTTGATATACAAAAGAGCAATCCGATGTACCCAAAAAAAAAAAAAAAAGAGCAATCCGTATATATTTCTGAATTTCATGATCATTTTTAACGAGGAAAATGCTAATGATAAGTCGAATGGGCTGTCGAGAAAAAAGGCAGGAAAAGGACAAGAAATACAATTTTTTATGTGTTAAAGTGGCTCTAAAAATGTTAAAAGTAAATAAAAAATTCTTTTTTTTTCTTTTTCTCTTATTGACAACTTTTTTGGCTGTCAGCATAACTTTTTTACAGTACATAACATCTCAATTATCGAAATAAAGTGATGACAAGTTAATTAGATGAATATGAAGTACAACATGCCATTGTTATCCTCCTTGATTTCATGCCATATTCCAAGTTATTAATTCGTCTTTAATCGACTCGAAGGGTAATACACAACAACAGTTCAATTTTATTCCATCAACAGTAAATTATTCGAATTAGTCTTGTAAAGAATTGGAGTATTTATAAGCAATTAGGAAGAGAAAAAAAGAAGAAAAGAAAACAGACATTTTGGGGAATTTAGGATTAAAAGGAGATAAACAAATTGGCGAGGACACTCCCATCGAGTTATAAAAATTAATGAAAAATCACGTTGATCGCTACTGCTAAAGTTGACTATCATAGGAATGCTGACCGAAACGTGTATATGTTCATATGTTCTGATCCTCTCATGTCATAGGGCTGTTCAAGCCACCCACATATTGAAGACCCGACCCGACTAAACTAGACCGATTAAAATCCAACTTGGACGGAATCGGGTGAGATTTTCTATGTCCGATGCCATGTCGGGTTGGGCCAAACCCAAGTTGAACCTGAAAAAATGACCCTTGTGCAGCCCTACATGTTAACCTGTTGTGATCAAGGTGAGACCAACCACAGTCTCACTTGGTTGTTCAAGCCGTTTAGTTTGTATGTTAATATCTATATTAATTAATGCAAAAAATTAAATTAATCCAACATCGGTAAGGGTTTAACCTAATCACATTGGTCATGAGAGAAATAAATTGTCTAACTCTCTATTACTCATGTGAACTTTGTTCATGTGGATGACAATGGCCGAACAGTTTGGTTTTTAAATAGATTATGATTACGTCGAGGCTTACAAAATTAAGGACTCCAATTGTAAAGTGGGACGGTGATGGATTCCATCTTCAATCACGTGAGATGATCTTGATTCGGACGCATGGACCAATATAAATTTGAAATAGAATAGAATTAAAATCGAATGGATCTAGATGATGTTTGTACCTTTTTAATTAGTTTCTCATTTATGTATCTATTTATTCAACTCAATACGAATTTCCATCTTTGTTGACGATAATACCCCTTCCTCTCCAGTAAATGAGATGGCCCATCAGGTTGGCCTAGCGGCCCAACCTGAATCCGACTTTTAGATCTGGTCCAAACTCCAGATAACAGACCAGAAGCAGAAATATGAAGAAGGCCTAGCTAGAAGGCGTGTAGGGCCCAATACTTATCCATAACCTAAACCGATTCAATTAATTTGATTTAATTACTAATTAAGGAAATTAATATTCGCACTCCCCAAATTGTTAATGACACTCCAAAAAGGGAGTGTCTTAGCCCATTTAGTTGTACCCCTTGGCTTCCAAGGAAAAGGTCTGGGGTTCGAGTCTATCGGGAGACTTCGAACTCTCTTTGGTTGTTAATACACTAAATTTTTGCTAACCCCCGCTAATGTATATCGTATGACAATAATAATAATAATAATTTGATTTAATTTTTGAATTTGGTCTGAGTTTGACTAATTTCCATTTAGATTTTGATTTGGAAACAAATAAACTTGTTTATTATTGCTGTGAAATTGTGGCTAAGTTGCAATATAAGCTGATTGATTACTCCTTATTACAGAAATGCCACTGACTGTAATGAGTTCATTATGCGATTCCCCCAATTTTAAATCGCTTGTTTGTCTAATGGGATCGATTATTTTATTAACGAGGATTAACCTTTGCTTTAGTTTATGTGAAACTATAATAGGATCAAAAAATAAAATATTCTTTGTGATGGATACTTGGGTAAGAAGTCAATTTCTGTGGAGGTTTCTATTTAAAATGTTTTATGAGTTTCTTCACAAATGGATCGAGTTTTTCTTTAACTTGACATTTTTGGCTTTTTTATGTGAGAGCTCGAAAAATGCATTAGTTTTTTGTGTGTTTTTATGTGATATATTATAAGGGGATGACCAGTCTCGAAAAACACAATAAGCTAACTTTTAGCTTTTTGAGTCAGTGAAATGAGACCTAATTCTCTCGACCCTATGGAAGTTATCCCCATGAAAATAGGCCCATGTTTTGCACAACACATTGGGTCAACCTAACACTTAGGTTAAGCCAAACAAAAAATAAAAGAAAAATAACATAAAAATGTCAACATATTCGATGAAAAGGCGTTTTTTGTTGTCCCCTAATGAACGGGCACAATGCTTAGTGCTCGGGACAACGAAAAAAATGTGGAAGTCAAATATTTTTTATTTCTACTTGTTTTATTCTTTTCTTTTTTTTTCTGAAATTATCCCACACTCTGAACCCACTCCCCCACTTCCTTGTATTAGGTCCCATGAAAAAGATGTGTACATAACAGAACAGAAGCAAAAAAAAAAAAAGTTTGAACAGTTGACAAAGTGATCCTTGGAAGTGAATAATATGCAGGTGGAGTCTCATCGATCCATGGACTCTTTTCTAAAGAAATTCTTCCCAAATGTTTACACAAAGATGAAAGAAGACACCTGCACTATATCTCTCAGAAATGGCTCCACCCAGATACAGAGGGGCAATCAGCAACGGCTTCCGTTTCAGCCTAAACATGGGTGCTCTGTCATCAAACCTCATCAACTACGGCACTGCTAAAATGGACAACCATTTGGGTTGGCGAATTTCGCTAACCCTTCCACCTGGGAAACCCCAACAGCATAATCCAACGCAAACCAAAATCACCAAAATGCAAAACTAATACAAAGAATACGTAGCACAACGATGTCCAATCCAAACTAGACGATCTAATATGACATTTGTATCGATGTTGGTTGTGGACAGACTCGGGCGAAGGGTTCTGTTTTCGGTTGGGGGAGTACAACTGTACAAATGTGGGCTTCACAATTATTGTGTTGATTTTCCATTTGGAGATCCAATCAGCCGGGAAAAGATTAACGTGGCAGTGAGCTTTTAATTTGTTCACTATCATCATTGCTCGGACTTATTTGCTGATGTTATGCCATTTCAAAGCTGGTATTTTCTTCTTTTTCGGCTGGTGGGTGGTGGTGATGACCGGGTTCGTATACCAGTTTTTGCCGGATACCAAAAATATGCCGATTGATCGGGTGGATAGGGTTTGGAAGGAACACTGGTTTTGGAAGAGAATTGTAGGAGAACTAGATGAGATGGGAGTCATGGGACACAACTGAAGTAATCATCAACAGGTATGTTATAAATATATAATTCTAGTCTTAAATAATTAAATCATGTGTATGCTCTGGTCATGGGATACCCGATATCCTTTTTAATCTTTGTATCTTTATTAAAGGTTAATAAAAATCTTTTTTGTCGATTGAAAAATGATATGTGCAATTCTCACTCATCAATCTATTCTAAAACTCCATTGTTTGTATTTGTACGGTCAGTCTCTAATTTCATTGACTTGATTTGTGCTCTGATTCTTCTGAAGCTTCAGGAGCTTTGATGCCAAACCCACGGCATGTTTAACACAAGAAAATCTAGGCGAATAGCAACTTGACTTTTGTAGCACTAATGCCATTTATCTATCTCAAAAAAAAAAAAAATTGATAAAGAAAACAGAAAAAAAATCCACAAAAGAAAGAACTTCAATCTCAATTATCCACCATTCGATGCATTACAGAAACACTCGCAAGTGATAGTGGTATGTAGCAAGAAATACATTCAACAAAGGACAAAAACAATCTAGATTTATGGAGGAACTCGAATCGCTCCATCTCCACATGGACGAAGAGTGTTGGAGTACAGATAGAGCAATACTCTATCACCACATTTATTTGTATCCACCTTCTCGGCTCTTCTCCGTCTCCACTCACTTGTTAAACTATATTGGTAAACTCTCTTGTTCGTTGCAACAAGCAATAAGTCATTCATGACGGTAAAACCGACTACCTGAGGGTCATGCTCCACCATCCACATAGCTCTCGCCCGGACTTTCAAAATCTTCTTCCAAGATTCCGAACATGGCCTTTGTGCCCATACGGTGAACACGCCCTTTGCCAACGTAACGAGACATAAGGATTCTTCGTTTCCTTGGCCCCACTTAAATATGCCCATGCTGAAATTTGGATCAAGATAATCATGTTTTCTTGTGGGTTTGGGTAGTTGCAAAAAACTTGATGCAACATTCTTTGGATAAAAAACAACTATATATGTAAGGCGAATAATAAGTACTTTCGGTACTCAAGTAAGGAAACCAATCTGATAAGAAGTAGAAAACACCTTTCTGATACACGAAGGATTCAGAAAGAATTCTTCTAGCACCAAAGTTTATGGACCCTCTGTCTTGCCATATCCCTTGAGTTGGTGAGTAGATGTTGCATATGAGGTCTGGAGACCAATGCTCCGTACCTTGCAGTGCCAAATAATCGCTTGGAAACTCATCCGACGGACCCATATTGCATTGGAACACAACCGATAACTCTTGATCTGGGTACTTAAATCTCCCTTGGTCAGGTATCGATTGCCACTTTTGGGTCGCCGGGTTACAAATAAATAGTTATGGGTTTTTTCGCTTATATGCCTACAGCAAACCAACCCATTCGAGGAACCGAGCATGTGACCGGATTCCTTCAGAAATTCAAGTGAGTGGTTTGGCACGCCGGAGGAATTTTTCTCGCCTGGTAGGACATGGAAATCTAATTGTTGGAAAAAAATTGCGGCAATCACAGTTACAATGAACAGAAGCTTAATATTGAAATAACATAAACGGGAAAATAACGAAATACAAATAGTGCTTAGAAATTTGAATGACCGAGTTCTGTAAATCACAGTCTCCTTAACAAAGATATGCCTCCTACCGTGGGTGTTGTAGGTATCGCCGACGTCCTCGTCCCAGGATAAAACGGCTACAACCACGTACGCCGGAACACCTCCGATGTACGTCTTGGGGAACGAACTTGCGCTTGCCTCTCTCTCTCAAAAACGTGAATATCAGTATGTAGATTGTAGCTCTCGAATTTCTGATGATGAAAACAATCGCAAGTGCTCCTTTAAATAGATGAAGGAGGAGCCTCGAATGAGAATAATATCTGCCATTAACCTCAATTTATGAGGGGTATTAACCACATGAAACCGCTGGAAATTACGCTTTGTCCAAATTCATCGAACCCGGAGTACACTGTTTGGTTGCCCCGTCAGACCCTACGAAACGCACCGGTTTCATTCATCCGAAATTTCGTGAAATTTCCAACACTAATTTCCCCATGTACTTCTGAATTGAATTTTGCTGTATGAAGAATGCAGTGTCGGTTAACATGTTGCGAGATTGTTTCTCGGGAAAGTAGTCCTCCAAAGGAAACTCATTACACGAGTTCGAAAGGGACGCGAACTTGGATAAAGCTTTAGCAGGGAGCCGAGAGAATATTTCAAAGAGTTCTCAGTTGGCAGCCATCAGAAGATTATGAGGAGGAAGAATATGAGTATATGAGACCCTGGGAACCATAAGAGTTATTTTTCAGATATCGGTGAAGTAATAAGCGGCTGTTTATTGGGAAAAGCTTAACACATATTGAATCATTGATGCTTTAAAACCAAATTCTGCTCGGACTATACGTCCAGCTCCTATTTCCTATTCCTTCTTTGATTTTTGTTTCCTATTCCGCCATTGTGTTTCGGTATTTCCTTTCCAAGATGGATTCTCTCCGATCCAATAGTTAAACCGGACGAAACAGTCTAGGTTCGGATTGTTCTTCTGCCGCAATTTGTTTTGTTTCCTATTCCTTCTTGGATTTTGTTTCCTGATCCGCCATTTGTTTTTCAGTGTTTCCATTCGGAGATGGATTCTCTCCATTCAATATTTAAACCGGACGAAACAGTCTAGATTCGGACCATTCTTTTGCCACAATTTATGTTTTGAATTTGTTAAATCTTACGGGTAATATAATTTACGAGCAAATCCGAACTTGTATCGGAAAATATCCAAACCCTTTCCTTTTGTAACAAGAGTTTCAAGAAACTAGAGAGTGTAATTCATGTATGATCAGTTGCAATGTTGCATAGCACAAAAAGAGATTAAATTGTGTAGACCCCACAACGTAAATCAGATTTGCATGGCGTACAATTTCGGTTCGGACAATACTAGACATACATAAATTTTTGTTGGTTAAATTTGTTTTGTTTCGTATTCCTTCTTGGATTTTTGTTTCCTATTTCGCCCTTGTGTTTTGGTGTTTCCTTTCGGAGATGAATTCTCTCCGATCCAATTTAAACCGGACGAAACAGTCTAGATTCGGACTATTCTTTTGCTACAATTTATGCTTTGAATTACTGAAATCTTACCGCCACCGGTAATTATATAATTTATAGGCAAATCCGAATTAAAGCTTCTGTCAGAAAATATCCTGCTTTCCTTTCGTAACAAGAGTTTCAAAGAAATTCGATCATGTATATATGATCAGTTGCAATGTTTCATAGCACAAAAATAGATTAAATTGTGTAGACCCCACAACGTAAATCAGATTCGCAAGGCTTGCAATTTCGGTTTGCACGTGCTGTAGACATAGATAATCTATATATAGGTACAGAATTACATATACAAATTTCGCACAAATCAGTTGTGTTGGGCTCACTCTGAGTTCCGCAAGAATGATTGGAGCCGTTCATGTTTTCAAAACAATGTTTAATTGGACCTTGTAAGAAATAAGTTCAATCGAATATCATTTAATGCTTCATCGGTTCATCCAGTTTTCAACGCTGAATTTTTTTAATAGGTACCAGTAAAAAATAATTATGTTTGTTAGTTTTGCATCAAAATATTAGGGTGAAAGTCATGATTTTACCCAATTTGGATTCCTCTCGTCGAGACGAACTTATAATCATGAAAAGTTTGATACAAAACTAACGAAAGGAATTTTATTTTTTTTTACAAAATTTTTAAGTCAGTTGCTCTGGAGCAGGTATGTGAGGACGTAAGTAGTGAAAAAATGGAAATCAATCATATTTGTAGCATGTTATCTGGGTTAATGGCTATACTATGCAGTAGAGAATATGTGGTTGACAATGTGAGGTCTATAGACCATTAACTTCCAAATGACTAATGCCATATCAGTTTTGACATTAAGGAACCGGGTCATCGATCGCCGCAAACCTTAGCAATCAATGCTACATGCACTCACATTATTGGTGCACATATCTAGGCACATTTGTTTCCCAAATCGTTCCGTACACGTAAGACACTCATCGTGGGTTTTATGTGCATTGGGCGATTAAATTCGATTATATCTTCAACTATGCACTACTAAAATGGAAATTTTGTTAGCTCCTAGTACTGATGAAAGTCTTACTTCAACTCTGATTTGTTCTCTCAGAGAGGGGCTTCCAATTCAGCCTCAACATGGGTGCTCTATCATCAAACCTCATCAATTACGGCACTGCTAAAATCGACAACGATATGTGCTGGCGAATTTCACTATCCATGGCATCAATCTTCCTCCCGGAAACCCTCAAGAGCTAGCATAATCCAACGCAACCAAAATCACCAAAACGCAAAACTACTAGTTCAAAGAATACGCCACAAATGATATCCAATCAGAACTAGACGATCTAACGAATGTTGGCTTCGCAATTAATGATTGGATACATAATGAAAAAATAGTTAGGGGATTATGGCTTTGTACTTATTGTGTTGATTTGCGAAACATGTTGCAGGGTATGGTTGGTCGTGGGGGCCGTTGGGATGGTTGGTTCCAAGTGAGATTTTCCCGTTGGAGATCCGATCAGCCGGACAAAGTATTAATGTGGCAGTGAGCTTTTTGTTCACTATCATCATTGCTCAGACATATTTCCTGATGTTATGCCATTTCAAAACCGGTATTTTCTTTTTTTTTCGGCTGGTGGGTGGTGGTGATGACCGGGTTCGTGTACCCGTTTTTGCCGGAGACCAAAAATGTGCCGATTGAATGGGTGGATAAAGTTTGGAAAGAACACTGGTTTTGGAAGAGAATTGTAGGAGAACTAGATGAGATGGGAGTCATGGGACACAACTGAAGTAATCATCAACATCTCTGAAAGATACAAAAATTAAAGGGGAATGAGGGGCCAAACACACCCACAGGAGACAACCAAGCAGGCAAAAGAAGCACCCTCAAACCCCAGGGAAGCTAGTTGGCAAGCAGCCAACACAACAGTGAAACACAAACAAAAAAGAGCAACAAAAAGCCCAGAACAAACCTAAAGGGACAAACCCCAAGCGCAGCAGGGCCCCAACCTTGAAAAAAGAGAAAAAAAACCCATCGAAGATATGACTTCCCACAAACCAGAACCCACGACGAGGCCACTCTTGCTCAACAACCCAGAACGCCTGCCCAACAACAAGACTTCTCCTCGAACACCTGAAGATAAACATGAAGAAAAAGGGCAAACTACAGACTCCCAAGCTCCACTACATCATTCATACCCATAAAGTTACTGATCACCTCATCGTCATCTCCCATGTAATCCTCCCCAATGATTTTTGAGACTATCCTCACAGCCTCCTCTTCATTAAGAATAATACGGTTCCTGTTTTTTATCCCATCAACTCCGGATCAGGTGCATAAAGCTTTCAGTGAACTCAATTTTGAGGGGGTTAAAGTTAGGTCCATGGGAGGTATGTATATGATCATTTCTTTCTTATGTAACGAAGATAGATCCAGAGCTTTAGCAACTCCATTTATTATGAGTTGGTTCTCCTCTTTTAAACCTTGGAAAGGTGATGCCGCTAGCCTTTCAAGATTTGTTTGGATTCATTGCAGGGGCCACTCCACATTTGGTGTCAAAATTCTTTCAAACAAATCGGGGAAATCTGGGGTGAGTTTGTGGCTTTGGATGAAAATACTGTGCATGGAAACTCCTTTGATGTGGGGAAAATGATGATTGTAATTGATACTACGGAGAAAATCGACGAATGGATTAATGTGTCTGTTAGAGGGAGGATCTACAAAGTCAGGGTGTGGGAGGAAGAGTGTGTTGAACCTTTTAATGATCATGTGGTCAAGAGTATTGCTTCCCTTATGAGCTCGGTCAAAGTTTTCAGGCCAACAACCAAAAAGAACTTGGGAGATGTTGATGGTGTGGACACTGTTTTAGGTATTGATCCATTGAGAAAGAAGGCGATGGATTTTCAGTCAACAGATAATGTGGAGGTTAGTGACGCCAATCTTTTATTAAGGGATAGAAACTTAAATTTTTTCCCTATCTTAATGGATAGAGATGTTGGCATAGAATCTAAGGGTGGTGCAACTTTGAATGACATCTTTGAAAATAATAAAGATGAGCTGGGTTTTGATGAGATGAACAAGAACCATGATTTGGTGGCAGCAGATTCATTATGCTCTTCTTCGGGGTTCCTTTGCTCAGTTATGGGAGGTGAAAATGTTTGTGATACCACTTGCAGGGCCTCTAACAATGTTAAGGTATGTGTTACCTCTTCTCCATGCTCAAACTCTTTATTTGATCCAATTTGTATGGATAATAACAAGGAAAATGAGGATGATATTCTAATGGAATCAAGATCCCTTGAGAAGTCTCAAAATATCTCGAGATGTGCTTTGGCTCCACTTGCTTTGGACAATACTATTATTGAAGAGGAAAATTCAGCTAGAGAGGTAGATGAGGAGTTCAGCTGGAATATGGTTTCTTTCAATAGAAATTTAAAACCAAAAGGGGCTGAGAAATACAAGAGAAAACAGAAGTCAGTTGAAGAACTTATTGATCTACCTAAACCCAAAAAAGGTGGTAGGAAGAAGAATAAGAATGTGTTTTATAATTCTAGTCTTAAATAAATAAATCATGTGTATGCTCTAGTCATGGGACACCCGAGATCCCTTTTAATCTTTGTATCCTTTTCAAAGATTAATAAAAAAAAATTGTCGATTGAAAAAAAAATATGTGCAACTCTCAGTCATCAACCTATTCTAAAACTCCATTGTTTGTGTTTTTACCGGTTAGTCTCTAATTTCATTGACTTGATTTGTGTTCTGATTCTTCTGGAGCTTTAGGAGCTTTGATGCCAAACTCACGGCATGTTTAACATAAGAAAATCTAGGCGAATATCAACTTGACTTTTGTAGCACCAACGCATTTATCTATCTCGAAAAATAGACAAAGAAAACAGAAAAATATGAGTTGGAGAACCACAAAAGAAAGAACTTCAATCTCAATTATCCACCATTCGATGCATTACAGAAACACTCACAGGTGATAGTGGTATGTAGCAAGAAATACATTCAACAAAAGACAAAAATAATCTAGATTTATCGAGGAACTCGAATCGCTCCATCTCCGCAAAGACGGAGAGTGTTGGAGTATGGATAGAGCAACGTAACGAGGCATAACGATTCTTCGTTTCCTTGTCCCCACTTAAATATGGCCATCTTGAAATTTGGATCAAGAAAATCATGTATTCTTGCGGGTTTGGGTATTTGCAAAAATCTTGATGTAGAATTCTTGGGATCAAACAGCTTTAATTGCTCCTGCTCTTTTAATTCTTTCCTCTTTCTAGCATATAGCCGATTGAGAAGCCTAATGTTCGGATCATCAGTTATGTTTCTCAATGGCTCTAACTTTTCCTCCTGAAACACAAGATCGTCAGGTATATTAAATATCTCGCGTACTTCCTCTGGAGTTCTCCCTTCAATCATTCGAGCAAGTGCACGGCTAGTGAGGTCAACCAACGGCCGTAACTGGAGACTATCAGCAGTTGATGCTAGAGGTGTCAAACGGGCCCGTCGTGCCGTGCCACTTTTCTTCCGTGCCAACCGTGCCCGTGTCATGCCCGTTTAGTTAATCGTGCCATGTCGTGTCGTGCTTAATCGTGTCGTGCCCATTTTTAGTCGTGTCGTGTCGTGCCATTTTTCTTCAATCGTGCTGTGTCATGCCGTGTCGTTTTGTAACCATGTCGTGCCGTGCCGGCCCATTTACTTAATCTTGTCGGGCCGTGTCGGCACGCTTACTTAATCGTGTCGTGTCGTGCCATGCCGACGCGCTTAGTCGTCTGACTTCTGTCGTGCCGTGCCGTGCCCATTTACTTAATCGTGTCGTGTCGTGTCATTTTTTTAAAATCGTGTCGTGCCGACCCGCTTACTTTAATCGTGCCATGTCAACCTGCTTAATCGTTTGACACGTGTCGTGTCGTGCTCGTTTACTTAATCGTGCCGTGCCGGCCCTTTTACTTAATCGTGTTGTGCCGTGCCAATTTTTACTTTTTTTAAGGCTAAATTTTGATTGTGAAAATAAATCCATTGGAGATGCTTTTTTTAGTTTGGAACTATTGCCAATTAGGGGAATGTAAGACTTAAAAGCTTTTGAGTTTTGAACAAATGCAAGCCTATCCTAGTTTAGAAACACCAGCAGATTATATTAGAAACCAAATTCAGTGACAGCAATAAGCAAATTACAAGTTCATGACAAACTAAAAGTTCTTAGGATACATGGATACAAGTTCAGCAACAAGCAATAAGAAAATTACAAGTTCTTAGGATACATGGATACAAACTAAAACTAATTTACAAGTTCATGACAATATTACACATACAATAGTTAAACACACTTCGAATCTTCGATCTTAAATGAAGGTCCCCAAATAAGAGATGATACCACCACCGTTTTCTCCCTCACTGCCACCACACTGGCACTCCAGCCTGCTGTCTCTTTTTGTTCATTTTTTCTGCACGAGAACGTCATAGAATAGGAATCAATCTATCCTCAGAAATTACAATATAAACAAGTAAAAGAACTAGTATAAGCCTATAAGGTTACAGGTTATTCATGGCTCAGACATATGTTTTGTAAGCATAAGGTTAGAGGTTACTCATGGTTGCAACTATAGTTGCCCTTCCAAGGTAAATACTTCATCTACTTTTTAATTAAGTCATCATTGTCATTGCCAAGTTAAATCTGGACGGAGTGCACACACAAACAGGTCCTGCCCATAACACACAAACTGCCCAGAAACAAAACACAAACTGCCCAGAAACAGCACAGAAACAGAACACAAACTGCCCAGAAACATAACCACAGTGCCCAGAAATTGGAGCACAGTGCCCAGAAGTTGCACCACAGTGCCCATAAATTGGAGCACAGTGCCCAGAAGTTGCACCACAGTGCCCAGAAATCCCAGAAAATGCAGCACACCACAGTGCCCACTGCCCAGAAACCAGTTTCAGCATAAATAAGAACAAGTGCAGCACTTCAAAGTATAAATAATCCATCACTTAGCTCAGAAAGTCACAAGTATTGTTGTAATGGGCTCAAATCATCATTGCCCCTAAGTTGTACGGTCACATAAACACAGAAACTGCCCAGAAACACCAACAACTGCCCAGAATAATGCCCAGAAAGGCAGAGTACATCACAAGGATAGAACATGCTACAAGTAAATCAGAGTACATCACAAGTAATGGGCTCAGCTAAGCCTTTCATGACTAACATCATTGCCCTGGTACATCACAGTAATGGGCTCAGCAAATGCATCACTGCCTTTAATGGGCTCAAATCATCATTGTCAGTAGCAGGAACATCAACAAATACCCAAACAGGTGCATCAACTAAATCACCACCAGTCACCACAACCCCAATCGATAACCCTAAATCACCATTCACCAGCCATGCCCACATAGGCACACACACACACACTATCCAGTAACTAAATGCCCAGAAAACTATAACCATATCTTGCAATAGATAGAACTATAGAACATGCCACAATGATACACAACACAATTGGGCTCAGATCTATATAGAAATGCACATGAATGCAACATTAAATTGCCATTAAGACCTTCATAAGTTGTCACACAATCACTAAAGTTTGTTTTAAGTTCTTATCATCATAGCCCATAAAGAATAGCACAATGCAAGTATGCAAGTGCAACTTTATGTTGCCATTAAGGCCTTCATAAGTTGCATACTTGCACACTAACAACTTTACACACACCACTTGGTTACAGTTTTCTGGGCATTTGGTTACATAGGAAGAGTTAGATAGCACCTGGAATGCAACATAAAGTTGCAGCCGTATTAGCTTCCTCAAAATCTTTTGAGAAGTCAGATATAAACAGTCCCTAAGGACTATCTATATCAGAGTTCTCAAAATAATCTCTGAACTCATCTTTAGCCTCGCACTTCTTAATTCCAAGACGTGCATCCTCCCAATCCTTCAAGCATATCAAACAATCCAAAATGTCCGCAGCCAGTCTACTTCTCCTCTCATCCAACACTCTATTACCTGCAATAAAAATGTAATTTTTACTTATTTTTCTTATTCAAAATTAAATTTACTTTTCTTATACAAAATTTTATTTTTATTTTTCCTCATTCTTTTCGTTATTATATCATGCCGTGCCCGTGCCACTTCCGTTTCGTGCCCGTGTCGTGCCCTTCACACTTCTGTGTCGTGTCAGGCCAATTACCGTGTCGTGCCCTTCACACTTCCGTGTCGTGCCAGGCCAATTACCGTGTCGTGCCCGTGCCACTTTCGTTTCGTGCCCATGTCGTGCCCTTGACACTACCGTGTCGTGCCCGTGCAGTGCCAGACTAAGACTGTGTCGTGCCCGTGTCGTGCTTGATTAAGTCTGTGTCGTGCCGTGCCGTGCCACGCCAGGCCAACTATCGTGCCGAGCCCGTGCCGTGCTCGGCTTAGACCGTGTCGTTCCAGGCCAACTACCGTGTCGTGCCCACCCATTTCCGTGCCCCGTGCCCGTGCCTGCTCAAACCGGGCCGTGCCGTGCCCAACTTTTACCGTGCCCAAACCGTGCTCGTGCCAGAGTTTTTCGTGCCGGGCCGGGCCGGCAAGGCCTATTTGACACCTCTAGCTGATGCCAACTCACATAACTTTTCTGTGTCTAAACGAACGAACTTTTATATATGGGCCCTCTGTCTTGCCATATTCCTTGAGTTGGTGAGTAGATGTTGCATATGAGGTCTGAAGACCAATGCTCCGTACCTTGCAGTGCCATCCAAACATAATCGCTGGGAAACTCATCCGACAGACCCATATTGCACTGGAACACAACCAATAACTCCTGATTTGGGTTCTTTAATCTCCCTTGGTCAGGTATCGATAGCCACTTTTGCGTCACCGGGTTACAAAAGAATAGTTCGTCGGTGGGTTTTTCACTTATATGCCTACAGCAAACCTACCCATTCGAGGAACCAAGAATGTGACCGGACTCCTTCAAAAATTCAAGCGAGTGGTTTGGCACGCCGGAGGAACTTTTCTCGCCTGGTAGGGCATGGAAATCTAATTTACCCATGTACTTCTGAATTGAATTTTGCTGCATGAAGAATGCAGTGTCCGTTAACAGCAATCGGAAGACTGAGTATATGAGGAGGAAGAATACGAGTATTTGAGAATCTAGGAACTGTAATAGTGTAATGACTATAGGTATTTTTCAGATATCTATGTATGAAACAACAAAAGTAATAAGCAGCTATTTATTGGGAAAAGCTAGCTTGATGCATTTTGATGCTTGGAAACCAAATCCTGCTCGGACTATACGTCCAGCCCCTGAATTTATTTTGTTTCCTATTCCGCCATTGTGTTTCGGTGTTTCCTTTCCGAGATGGATTCTCTCTGATCCAATATTTAAACCGGACGAAACAGTCTAGATTCGGACTGTTCTTCTGCCGCAATTTATTTTGTTTCCTATTCTTCTTGGATTTTGTTTCCTGTTCCACCATTGTGTTTCGGTTTTTCCATTCAGAGATGGATTCTCTCCGATTCAATAGTTAAATTGGACGAAACAGTCTAGATTCGAACCATTCTTTTGCCGCAATTTATGTTTTGAATTTGTTGAATCTTACCGGTAAATATAATTTACAAGCAAATTTAAATTAAAACTTGTATCGAAAAATATGCAAACCCTTTCCTTTTCTAACAAGAGTTCCAAGAAACTGGAGAGTGTAATTCATGTATGATCAGTCGCAATGTTGCATAGCACAAAAATAGATTAAATTGTGTAGACCCCACAATTCCTAATTCCGGCCAAATCTTGCTCGGAATTGGGATTTGTTTTTTCAAACCAGGTATATGTACTATTTTCCTTTACATGTGAGCTTCTAATTTTCAATTGGGCCAAAAAATTCCAAATGTTAGGAAAATGTGCTCTGTAATATGTATATTATATGACTTCACATAAGAATTGTTGAAAAATAAACTCAGTTTTTATGCCTTAGGAGTTTGTGTTTCCACTTAATAAACCCGTTCCAAAGCAACTCACTCAAGAATTTTATAATTTTGTCTTTATTCAAAAAAAAGAATTGTGTTTGTTAGTTTTGCATCAAAATATTTGAGTGAAAGTCATGATTTTACCCAATTCTGATTCCTCTCGTTGAGACGAACCTATAATTATTAAAAGTTTGATGCAAAAGCGCTACTACACAATTCCGATTCCTCGTGCTACTAGAAAATTTCGTGACACGGTGATACCACTGGCAATTACTATTTATTTTCCTCCCTAGTAACAAATACACCGATGTCAGAGATATAGAACGTGAATATAAATGAATGAACTCATTGTTAATCTATTTTCCTTATGTTTTAGAAGGATATTAAAAATGAAGAAAGGAGAGTCAATAAGCGCTCAGTTGATACAGAAAAAGATCGGACATAAAATAACATGCAACCACCTTTAGTTGCTCCCGCTCTTTTAATTATTTCCTCTTTCTAGCATATAGCCGATTTAGAAGCCTAATGTGCGGATCATCAGTTATGTTTCCCAATGGCTCCAACTTTTCCTCCTGAAACACAAGATCAATGTCACAAAACAAACAAAACTACCCCCACCCCCAACCCACACAAAAAAGGACTGTAATTATTTATTTATTTTTATCGGCAAAGGGGAAATTTTATTAACCATTGGAAACCAATTACAATGATTAAAAGGAACCAAGCAAAAGCGAAAAATAAAATGGACATCCCAACTAGGTTGACACCCCCGAACATGAATCAACACCAAGCATGGACCAAAAGGGAAATAACCAAAGTTAGCAAGGAGCCAACTAAAGAACAACAAGATTACAGAGTACACATAAAACAAAAACAAAAGCAAGAACCAGATTATGACCACACGCCTCAACTTCAACGGCATAAAACCCAATCCTGCTTTCAAACTTCCAAAAACAGCAACAGAACCCCATACTGTACTATGGACCCGACTTGACATATGCTTCCAGATACTAGGCATCACTAGGAAATCCATTCAGACACCTTCTCAAGCCAGAATCAAATACTACACCGAGATCAGATACTGCACCGAAACACAACTAACTTCCATTCTAAGCTACCATCAATCAAAATATCAACAACAGTTATGCATAAACCAAGAATACTTAGCCTTAGGAGCAACCTGAAAATGGACACACCAACTACCAATACCAATTCAAATTAGATACTTGCTTTGCTCCCAACTTTGTTATTTAATAGCGTGCCCAAAGCGTAGGGCTTAAGTCGGAGATAGCATAATACCGGTAAGACCGGATCGAATCCACAGGGACCGAACGTACCGAGCGTGGAATTTGATCTTGCGTTTGATGGGTTTTAGCCTTGAAGCGGCAAACTTTGACTTGTGATTTGTGGTGGAATTCTCTCAACTTCGAGAACGACTCGGAATATGAAAAGACTAATTACAACTAAGGCGAGGTCGAGGGGATTTCAACACCCATGACTCGGGTCAATTCATTCTCCTCTAAAATAACCGGCTCGGAGATGTCGTTAAACATCCTCCGAACGGAAGATTTGGCTTTTAAACTCATCTTTGAACTATAAATGGTGTTCGGTAAAGGTTAGGGTTCTTTGAGTAAAGGTTAGGGTTCTTTGAGAAATTGGCAAATCCCGAGGGTGACATCGCCCAAAGCATCCCACGTGGCAAGGAGCATAGCTCTTGCCTACGTGAGATCAATGAGGTTAACAACCCCCAATTTTGGTACATAAAGATGACCCCGTAACTTTACTAAACAAGAAATGTTTACCACATGGCGAGGAAAGCGAATCAACCGAAGTCACGGGGTGCTAATCACCCCATGACCAAGCCTACGTAAACTACTCGATCATTACTACGAGAATCATGACTAAAAACTTGAAGGAAATAAAGAACATGACATATACCTCTAAAA
>JAXBDA010001324.1:0-56859 GCA_036023075.1 Gaultheria prostrata
GAATTAATGATCTCTATTAGTAGTTTAATTTGGTGCAAAAGAAAATAAATTTTTTTGTGCGAAAGTACTTTATTTTTTTATCCGAAAGATATTGCAAAGTTGCTCAACAAGCCAACAATGTAAAATACGGCCCAGATCTATCCCACTCTCTCTCTTTCCTCTTTCTCTCTCTCTTAATCCGGGCCGTCCAAAAAGTATTTTGGACGGCCGAGATGTGTGCTCCGGCAGCACGTAGGATGGTGCCCGCTCGGCACTGAAAAACTCTTCGTTAACAGAGGAGGAAAAGGAGAAGAATAAATTTCTTTTGGAGTGGCTGAAGTAAATTATGAAAGTTGCAAAAGGGTAATTTTGGAAAATCATTGTAGCTTGGAGCCCCTCCATCAATTTTTGGAGTGCGATTATCAATTCCCAACTAGTATTATGAAAATAGCTACATGACCCAGCTGGTTCGTAGCCTCTAGCACAAGTGGGTATTGAAGTGAGTAATTATTTCATAGTCCTAGAGCACCGTCACGTGATACCTGACCGATACTCTTATTAACCTACGTATATTGTACTGGGTCTTACCAATGGCGGAGCCATATAGGGGTTGGGTGGGGCCAAGGCCACCCCCCACCCTTGGCTGTTTTGGTTTTTTTTTTTTCATTTCGCATGTGAAGTTTTTTTTCTTTTAACAAAACAATCCTATTCTATTAATTAGTACTAAAATTTAGGAGAAAGGCGATGGAGTTGGTGGGGGTTTGAACTTTGAACCCTCACCTAGTGCAAAGAGTATAATGCATCCATCTCTTGGGGAGCGGGGGGCGTGTTGTCACTCAATTGACCACATGTTTTAAATGGAATAACACTCTCATGGTCACTATAAAAGTTTATTTTTTAAAACAAAAAAAAAATTACTACGTTTTGGGATTATAATTGAAAGAAAAACATTTTTGTAGCATACTTACTTAAATACTGAGCTCTTTTTTTTTATTTTATATTATGCTTAATCAATATACTATTTTTGTCAATTTTATATCTCCTCTTACTTCGGCCCCTCCCGAATTGATATCCTGGCTCCGCCACTGGGTCTCACATAAATATATGGTGCATAAGCGTGTTGGAACACCATAAGTGGCGGTACCCCAAAACAATGGAAGAATTTCACGTATCAAGTGTAGTCTTTGCACTTGTAGTAATCTACCATAGTACAATATTATCCTTTGGCAAAATTAATACCGCACTTCTAGTAGAACTTTTTGTCAGATTTTAAGTATCCCAGCAAAACTTCTATTTTTTAACGGAAGGTGTTCCAGTGTCAGTTTACGCAAGACTCGGACTAATTTCCTATAGCCCATTTCCGTAACCTTGAATTGGTATACACCAAACCTACAAAATACTTTCACGCTCGCGCTCTCACTCGTACTCGCGTACTCGTAACCCGTATTATCAATTATGTGATTATCTCACACCCCTATACCCAACAAAAAATTGAAACACTTAATTGTTTGGGCGAAGTCAAACCAGTTGGTTAAACTCGATGTTTTCATAATGGCGTGCACCAAAAAATCTAGTTATCATATGCAATTGATTCTTAATCATTAATTAACATTCATTAGATTAATAGAACTGTCATATGCAACATGTGCCAATGCATGTGCCAAATACCTATTTTGTGGCGTATGATGCTCTCCAGTCCCTAATGACCTTTGACGAGTTCAGTCCATTCAGTTTTTTCTTTTTTTAATTTGCCCCATGTGGGTGGTGTTCGCTCTTGGACTTTATGTATATATAAATACAAATTTGTGTTAATTTTCATACATACCACAAGTATTTACAACCTATTTTGACAATTTGAACCATATATTTACTATTTTGTAGCACTTCGACATGGACATTATCGATCGTCGCAAAAGTTAAGTTGATCGAATATTTGCGTCATCTAGCAAATTTGAACTTGTCTTAAGAAAAATATATTGATGAAATTCTAATTATTAATATTAGACTGATTTGCATCTGACGCTAGTCGATATCCGATCATCTCTTATATTTTTGCATGAATAATTTACACGTCTAAAGCAACAAAATAGCAGGCATAGATTGTCAAATATATTGTGGAACCCTACGTATTTATGGGACTCGGGGGGTGTGCTGCTCAAACAACGCTGTGCAGCGTGTTGTGCATCAAAACGGCATCGTTTTGATGCACAGCTGGGTCACCGAATATAGTAGCAATGGGCTCTGTTTGGGGCACTGAAAAATCCTTTTTTCTGCAAAACGGCAACCTGGCCCTTCGTGGGAAAGATCTTATACATATGTGGCCTGCTATTCCCTTGTGAGCTTTCACTTCCTTCATGGTGTTAAAACTTTGACTTCTGTGATGAATTGAATGGGATGTGAATCTGTAGACCATTACCAAATGATTAAGGATTTAAATATGAATTGAATGGAACTTCTTCACCATTACCTTCTTTGGCCTTTTCTTCCCAAATCTCCCATTAAATCAGCTTCTGAACCGCCTTCTGTCTTCCCTCCTTTCATAGCTGATACTGCTCTGATCTATTCAAAGTTTCTTTCACTACTTTCACTACTGTACGTGTCACCCGCTTCACAGGCATCTCATGAAATGCCCTCTCTATAACGCCACTCGATTCTGTATTTACATTTTGTGCTGAAATTCCCGCACTCTCTACAACTCCATCACCAGGTTCTGTATTTAACTTTTGGGCTGAAATTCCTGTCCCCGTGCAAGCGGTTCTGATTCATTCTTCTCTGCATCCTCATTGGGTTTTGACGTTTTGGAGCGAGAAGTAGAAAAAAGGATTTTTCAGCGCTCCAAACAGAGCCCGTTGCTGCTGTATTTGGTGACCCAGCTGTGCATCAAAACAGTGTCGTTTTGATGCACAGCACGCTGCACAGCGGAAAACGCACAACACCTCCCCCGAGTCCGTATTTATGTGGCATGTTTTAGAGAGGTGGGTTCAAAATGACGTGTATGTAGAAGGCTCTTCAAAAAATGCACTAAAATGTGTAATATTTATTTTACACATAATTAAAATTTTCTTTTATATTATCTGTACTGGGTTATTTGTGTGAAGTTAAAGTAAATTAAAATCTACCTAACTTTGCAAGTAAGTAGAATTTATAGCTCAATTAACCCAATTAAACTTTTAACCAAAATTAAAAGCTAAAAAATTGGATTGAATTGATTTGGTTTTTGGTCCGGTTCTTAGAGTTATACACCGATTGGATTGATTTGGTTTTTGGTGTCTACAACCCGCATGATCGTGGTTCTTAATTTACAACAAAATCGAACCAATCCTGTTCGTGATATCATGTTGCGTAGCTGCAAAGAAAGTACACTATGTTGGAAGTTTGTGATTTCATCTCTCGTTGTGATTCCGTCTTGCTTCGCGTTCCTTAAATATTTATTATTTTTTTTAAGAATAATAAAATCTGTTTTTTGCTGTTAAAAAAAAATGTTATACCATCTAAACCCGAAATTCTTATGCACCAATTAATGACCAAACCATAACAATTAACAATCTAAACTTTAATTTGTAGCAAATATTATGGGATATATTTGGATTCATTAATATCCTATATACACCTCCCTCCTACATGTACTCCATAAATCTAGCGGCCGAATACGCTGTCTCTTTCGAGATGGGAATGGAACGGGGTGGGGTGGATATTTCTATCTTCCTCTCCGATCCCCAAATCAATTCCAATCCCGTTGCCGCCCAGCTCCCCAATGGGAAGATCGTTTTACCCTACATTCCCGCCCTAAAAATGGAAAAACGGGGATCCAAACATTTAAAAGAAATCCATTTCTAATATTTTACAAGCATTGTTAAAAAAAAAAAAAAAAAGTTTCACAAACAATACCCAATGAAAATCCAAAAACCTGTAGTTGATTTGCAATTCTCTAAAACAAAACAATGATGATACCATCATCATCATGAACCTTTGTAAAACTAGTATCATCATCAACATTTTCAAAATCCAACAATTATTAAATAGTGCCATTATAAGACAAATGGCTTTTTGTGACGAAACAATCTCATCGCTAAATTTCAAGATTTCGTCGCCAAAAGTATTAGCAACGAATGTTTCATCGCCCAGTGTGACTCGAGTTTGATGCTTGTGACCGCACACAAGAGAGTACACACAAACAACTACTCACGCTTTTATTCGAAACTAATCAAACATGTACTCGAGTTCGATGCTCTCTACCTCTTCTTAATCGTATTATTAGTCGAGATGAAGGTAAATTGATGTACGTGAACACTAAGTTATAAAAAGAGTAACTATATACATACATAAGCTTTTGAATAAAACACAAAACAAGAAATCCAACCCCCAAACACACCTCATAAACCCACTGCAAACACGTACAGCTTCTCATACAATCAGTATTTTACAGTTTACACCACAACGAAGGGTATAAAGGCTGAACTAAATAAGGAGGAACGGGGAACGCGGGGACGGGGCGGGACAGGGTTTGGAACGGGGCGGGGAACTGGACAAGTACGATCGGATCGGGTAGAATTGCCATCACTAGTCGCTTTCTTCCTCCGACGTGCATCGAACAAACCAAACAACGGATTGACCTTATTTACTTTCTTCGCTTGTTTCGCCTCCGGAATGGCCGGCAAGTTCCATTCCAGAGTAGATTTTGTTGACGAACCGAATAGTACTTTGGCTGGCAAGCTTCTGGCCCTCTCCAACTTGGCCTTCAAAAGATTGACAGAGGACCCATCTTCCAACCGTTCATATTCGTCGCTTCTTTTTGTGCTGAAAGATCTAAACATGGTTTAAGAGAGAGAAAATGGCTATGAAAACTAAGTGTGTATGCTAGTGATCAAAGGGATTTTTAGTGTTTTGAACTTTGGAAATGAAGGGTACCCCTTCGTATATAAATATAGCTTGAATGCACGTATGGTCTTGAATGTTTGTTGGTGAAGGCACTTTGTAGGGTAGGAGTTACTTACTTTGAAGTATTAATATTATTCAATAACAAAAAAGTATTAATATTATTGTGGCTGAGTTAATTAATAGTAATAGGCTCATTATTTGCAGAATTCACGCAGCTCTTTAGGCTTACAAAATAATGGAGATGCCCGTGATGGACCCGAACATTTTAAAAAAACATTATTGCTACGGTTTTATAGTTACTAAAAAAAAGGGTAAAGAAAGACATTTATACGTAATTATAGCAAAAGCAGTTATAGCAATTTTGGAGTTAGCCATACGCCCAATTCGTAACTTCAAAAATAAAAATAAAAATTAAAAGATAAACAAATTAAATAAAAAACTTCACCAAAAAACGTGTAACCAATACCATAAAAATGGGTAACTAATGAGCCAAGAAATATCCATAGCATATGCCAAAGATATGTGTTTCATCCACACAAAATATATGTACCATATACTTAAATTCAACTTACACCGTTTCGTAGCTAAAAACAAAAAACGTAACAAACACCGAAAAGAAGTAACATATGTAAATCCAAAATATGTATAACACTTTTATGGACACCTAGGTGTAGCACAACTTTCTCCATCAAAAAAGGACTAGTGATCGATGTAGTCACAACCCAATAATGTCGTTGCACACATTTTCCCAAATTTGATGTGTAGGTCAGGGATCAGGGGTCCTATGTCCCTACGATTCGGGTCATGTTTTGAGCTCTTACACGTAATTCAAACCTTTTTCTTTGTAGATATTAATGTGTACAATAGTTCCGGAAAAAATGAAGTCACAATGGAAACTAAATAAGCAAATCACATTTTTCTTTAGTACATAAACATAAAAATACACTTTAAAAAATGCACAACAAATTCACTTGAATCGAGTGACCCGATCAGCATGCTACCAATGCCTAATTGACTAAATTTTTTTCAAAACTGTTATTCGAATTATGTTTTCAAGCTCAGGATATGGCCCGATTCGAAGGCATAGTAGCCTGCTTTGCCCAAAGTAGGGCCCTCATTGTCTGTACATCACTCATAATTACTAAAACCTCCAGGGCGGAGCTAAGATTCATTTTGGGAGGGGGTGAACTTTGTAGGATAAAAATTTTTACACATCACAATAAATTGTAAAAATAAATATTTTTATTGATTATCTAAATTAATTAGGATGGATTCGGTACATTTGAAATGCTAATAAGAACACAGATATTAAGAGAGAGTATAAATCAAATGAAGGAATAAAAAAAAAGAAGACTTTTTCTTTGTTGACGCGGGAGTTTCAAATAGATAAAAAAAATAAGCTTTTAATTTATTTAAGTTATATTTGCCTCCAAATTGCTTGAAAAACAATACCCTTCAAATATTTTTATTACATATATACTCCATGCAAGTGGGTGGGGCCAGAAGTCCCTTAGCCATTGAATGGGTTATTTAAGTTACTTATTTGCCTCCAAATTGCTTGAAAAACAATACCCTTAAATATTTTTATTATATATATATACTCCATATAAGTGGGTTGGGCCAGCAGTCCCTTAGCCATTGAATGGCTCCGCCACTAAAAATCTTTTTGACTTTTCTTTTTGAGTTTAAATTTTTTATATATGGACCAATTCTACATGTTATAGCTCACTAGATATGTTAGTTGTAAGTTTAAACAATACTTTAGCGTTGTAAACAATTCACAAGTAGAGAAGAATTATTGAGCCACTAAACATATAATCCAACTTTTTTTAAGGCCATGACTATTTGATGCCACTTGACATGGAATCCCAACCCTTTTTAAAGGCCATGACTATTTGATCACCCTCTTGTCATATTCCTAACTTATATATTATATATTAAGAATGAAAAGAAGAGCCAACTGCTTACTATGTTAGAACATAGTGAATGGAACCCAAAAAAATAAAGGGTTGAGTTCCCCTTGAAAGGAACGAGTTTTCAGCGCCAAGCGAGAATTATGTGATACTCGCATGTGCTTATTCGATCGTTCATTTTGGTTTTAGACAGCTCGGATTTGGAGAGAGAAACAGGAGAGAGAGAGGGGAGGAGAAAGATTCATGCGTGTGAAGATATGGCTCTAGTTAGCCGGTTTGTCTTGTTTAGGCGTTGATTGAGTGAAATGAGCCCTATTCACCGATTGTTTTCTTGTTTTCTCAAGTTTCCACGGCAAAGTTTAAGATATCACTAAGCTACGTACAGAAAGAAGAATTACCCAACTCGGATTCACGTGGTACCTACCTGGTACAAAAAAAAATTCCCTTGAAAGGGATTGGATTGTCCAGTTCGGCCCGTTTGTAGGTCTTTCCAAACTTAGTTCAATAATTGGAATCATCCATTTTTTAGATCTCGTCATGAACATAGATTAGTCACCCTAAAAATCATGTTCATTAAATATCGATTGAATAACTCATTTTATCGTAATATGTGTTTCGAAAGCATGTGAAGTCCGATCGGCGCTTGGCTACCCCCGTTTCCATTTTCCCCATCCCCAGCCGAAGTGCTGTCTCCCTCTCTCTTCCCGGCCGGTCGACTCTCCCGCTTCGTCTCTTCCACTCCCCCGTCTGATCAGCCTTTTTCCCCCTCTCGATGACCCAATCGGCCCCCTATTCTTGGCTTCCCCTCCCCGTTCGATCGGGTTTTCAGGAGTTCTGTTTTTTTCCTCCTGCCAACAATTGGATCGGGACTCCCTCTCCGTTTTTCCCTTCCCCACTCGATCTAATCAGTCTTGTGTGCATTGCATGTGTTCAATCGGTTGCGAAGGCTTCTTTTTCTGCAGGTTGTGTGAAGACCATAGCATGGGCTTTTGCTGCTTGTTGTTGCATTTATTTGGATTGTCGGAGGTTGGTTGGATTTGGCTTTAGTTGATTGGTTCTGTAAGCGGGATGCATGGCTGTCTTCCTTCTCCTCGCAAGCGGGCCGGTCCATAGAGCTGTGTGGATGAGCCGGCCGGTCCATAGAGCTTTGCATGTCGCTTGTCTGAGCCAACCCTCGGTTATGCTTGTCCGAAGCCCGTTTGTCGGGCCGGTCCATAGAGCTTCGAGGATGTGCTGGCAGGTCCATAGAGTTTCGCATGCCGCTTGTCCGAAGCCCACCCCATTAAAGCTTGTTCGAAGTCCGTTTTGGCAGGGAGTTATCTTTTTGGTTTTGTGCAGAACTTTGTGTTGCAGGATTGCTGAATCCTCATCGCGGTGGTGCTTTGATATTAGTTATTTATGTTTTATTGCTTATGCTTTATGTATTCACTGTGTCTTGTTTTGTTGTGTAGGTTAGTTTTCACTGTGTTTTGTTGTGTATGATAGATGTAATGGCCTTGCAGGTCTCTCTGCGTCTGTGATCAGTTGCATCATTTAAATCCTACTGTACCAGCATTGCCCAGTGATCAATAATATTTTCTCTCTATTCTCGAAAAAAAAAAAGCATGTGAAATAATACTCCCTCCATCCCTTTGTAAGTGTGTTACCTCGTAATTCCAACTTATTTTCTCTCACATCTACTTTTAAGTTATTTTGGAAATTTTGAAATTATTTTTAAGTCTTCGTTTGAGGACCGAACAAACATTTTGAAGCGATCGAAAGTCAATTAGCTTGGTTTGGAAATTCGAAAACATAGCTGCCTTATTTCAGAAACATAGAGGCATTAATTCGGAATCATTGAGCCGCTCCCCCTACAGAGTCTATTCATCCTGCACAATCAGATTAAGAGAGAGAGAGAGAGAGAGATTCACTCTTCATAGTTCATCCTGAAGGTGATTAGCAGAAGGATTGGCAAAGCAAAAAAAAATATTCTTTACTAAACTTGGGGGTGACATGTGGAAGGATTTTCTCTGTGGGCAAACCAAAAATGTTTTTTTTTTACTGGACTTAGGGAGAGTGAAGCTGGCATGTGCCCCCAGGCCTCGTACACGGTACACCCCCCCAGTCCCTGGTGGTGACTTGGTTGGACAAGGCCCTAGGTTCGAGCTCTTGCCCCTAAACATACTAATAGCACTACTGACACTTGATGGAATCTTAGCTTCGGTTTCGATATATGTGTCGTGAAAATAGGCTATAGATAATACTCTCTAAAAAAGGTGACGAGATATTATACCCGCACTTGCATCTTAGCTTCGGTTTCTGTTGGTGCTAGTGGTTGTGTTTGTTTTGTTTTCAACTAGTCCGTTCTCATGGGAAAATTTATTAAGTAATTAATCTCAAGATTTTAGTAGGTGTGAAAACAAAAACAAAATTAAAACACCTCTCTCTCTCCAACTGCAACAATCATTGATGGTAGGAGACGGAAGAGAAAACTACGAACATAGCGAAATTTTGCTTCGCTGGGACATTCACAACTCACAACCTCGCAAAGTCCAATATTTTGGTTTTTCGAAGCAGCAGAAAAATAAGAAATTCAACTATTTTCTTTCGATTTGCTAGGTACACACTACACACTATTTCGAACACACCTTTCATATACACCACCGAGTAATGTGAGGTCACACAACATTTTTGACAATCCGAGTCTTTCATTTTGTAGCTTCTTTTTTTTTTTGATAAAAAGTCAAGAATATCATTCAAGACACCATCTGGCAACGATTACATCGAATTACAGGAATGAAACCAAAACTACTAACAAATTACATGAGCACGCTAAGCGGCTCGGACATACCTGCCGAAGCAGACCGGCACCTTCGGGTCGGGATGATCGAATCCTGTCAAGAGTAAGCAGTAGAAAATCTCAACAAATTCTCAGCTCAAACCATTTTTTGGTAATGGCGCGCGCAATGTACTAGTTGTGTACAAACCACACCAAGTTACACCAACCGAAATCCGAAACACTAATGCACCAAACCAAAACAACAATATAAACACTTTCATTTGTAGTGCATTACAGGCGTATTTGTGTTCACATCCCATACACCTCCCTCCTTCATGTACTCCATATATCTAGCAAATGCCGGATTCGCTGTCGCTAGCTTTCTTCCTCCGACGAGCATCCAACAGACCAAGCAACGGATGGACATTGCTTACCTTCTTCGCTGCCGGTGCATTGGCCGTACAATTCGATACTGGAGTTGATTTTGGTGATGATCCGAATAGTACTTTAGCTGGCAAGCTTCTGGCCTTCTCCAACTTAGCCTTCAAAAGATCGACGGAGGACTCATCAGCCAACCGTTCGTATCCGGTGTTGCTTCTTTTTGCGCTGGGAGATCTAAATATGGTTCTTGAGGGAGAAAACGGAGAGAAATTCATGGCGTAAAGTTGTTTGCTAGTGAAGGGATTTTTTATTTTTTTTGAACTTTAGTACGTAATGGCAATGAAGGGTACCTTCATATATATAGTTTGAAGGTCATTTTGGTGGGATGTTTGGTCTTGAATGTCTGTTGGTGTAGGCCACTGTAGGGTAGTACTTTATTTGAAGTAGTTTTATGGTGGCTGAGTTAGTTAATAATTTTCCATTAAAAAGGCCAATCAATTATTTGGAGGATTCACATGGTTTCCATAAAAAACAGGCGAATAGTTCATGCATTCAAAATGTGCGAATATTTCATGTGTCAAAACTATGCGTACCATAGTTTCATACATGGACCAATTGTGTTTCTCTATAAACAATTCTACAATTAGCTCATTTGTACGAGTCATATTTACGTGTATTTTAACCTCCCTCTTTTTCTCGGTAAAAGTTAGAGTTATTAGTTGTTATTAGTGGATTTAAACCCCGATTAAATGCATAAAAGTACATGGTGTTTATCCCCTCGACTACCACTCCATTTGTTACAAATACATTTAAAGGTCTAGCTAGCATTATTGAGCATTGCCCATGTGAACTTGGTTTTGTTAAGGCCACGAATATTTGACTTTGGTTTTGCCCATTGGACAATTACTTAAGGATGAAAAGAAGAATCAACTGCTTAAAGTCAGATGGGTAGGTCATGACTGTGGAAATTTTTTGGAATATCGGGTACCACGTGGCCGAGCCTACATAGTACTCAAACGTTGTGTCCGAGCCGTCTAAAAGTGTATTGGACTGACGAGATTAAAACACCCTCTCTCTCCTCACTCTCTCCTTTTTCTCTTTCCAAATCCGGACCGTTCAAAGTCAAAATGGACAGCCTAAATGCTTCAACTGGGTACCACGTGGCACTCAATTGGTACCGAACAAAACAAAACAAAACAAAACAAAAATAAGGGTTGGTCCTCTGAGGGTTCTAGTCCGGGCCCGTTTGTAGGGCCCGTTTGTTCTTCTCCAGGTTTTGGTGCAATTTGTTGGCTCTGTCTTTGAAGTCCGATTCTAAAACAGTATATGTAGAACGACAAATTCACTTTATATTCAATATTTTTCTAACAGTGTCGGACCGACATTGGGTCCTTCCGCGGTGTTTGCTCACTCTTATTTGGCTCTCAAGTTACCTGCTTGTTCTTTGTTGCTTTTTGTTGTTTTCTTCTTTTTTTATCGACCAAAAAAATTAATAATTGTTCACTCTTAATTGGCTCTCAAGCTACCCGCTTGTTCTTTGTTGTTTCTATATTTATGGACAAAAAAGATTTTATATTAATTTTTGAAAAAGATATAAAGATTAAAAGGATTTCGGGCATATCGGAAAAAGTTACCCGAGAACTAACCTCATGGGAAGGCTAGAAGTCAACCCAAACACCACACCAAATTAACCTAGAGCCGCAAAACCACAAAAACCAACCCAAACAACCTCCAAATAAAAACGATAAAGTCACAAGAAACAAACCGAAACCCAAAAACAACCCGAAAGGTAGGGCCGGCATTTATATAGGTCCATATAGTGATTGGTTTGTGATGACAAAATTAACTTAGTAATGTATCATGATCAAGTGTTATAAATCTTTTTTGAATTTCAAAGTATGATACTTAGATATAGTTTTACTGCATTTTATTTCAAATTTTGAAGTTTGAAACTCTATATCGAATCCTATATATGTTAACACAGCCAAAGCCCTAAATGGAAATATTAAAAGAAAAGATTCTCCATCCATGTAGTAATTAGGTAATATTCAAACTCTATATTCTCCATCTAATTAGTAATTAGGTAATGTTCAAACTCTATAGCCGATCCTAAAAGGTAATTAGGTAATATTCAAACTCTAAAATATTATCCCTTGATTTCCTCTCATCCACATTCCACAAATACCCTATGGCTGTGTTTGGATGACCGAAATCTTGAGTGAGAATAGGAATCTGATTACTGGGAATCAAATTCCTGGGAATTTTCTTAGGTGGAAATAGGAATATGATTACTAGGAATCTAATTCCTAGGAATTTGATACCTGGAGTAATTTCATTTCGGTGTTTGGATTAATTCAGCAATCTTATGCGGGAAACAATTATTTTGGAAAGTTATTAAATTCAACATTTCTTTTTTCTTAATGAATGAGCCTGGAATCTGAGATTCTCATGGGGTGAAGGAGGAATCAGATTTCCACTCAGTTTGGGAATGTATTTCCTGGTTGAATGTGTCATCAGGAATCACATTCATATTCCTGATTGTTCCAAACGCAAGAATTAGAAGAGTATGGAATCACATTCTTGTTCCTGTCTGTTCCAAATATTGGAATCATGAAAAGAATGCATCACATTCTCATTCCTCCTCGAGATTCCTACCGTCCAAACACAGCATACCTTCTTTCCCAATATCTATAATTTCTGTACTTCACTCATTTTTGTAATTTTAAATTTTAAACTTTACTTGCTCATTAGGAAATTATTGTTGGGCCTTATAGATTGGTTCAATCCACTGTGGATATATATAACTCCATCCGAAAGATATGGGATGTCCATTTCCGAAGTTGTTAGTCTTTTGCTTTCATCTTCTTTCTTATATTGTTCCTTTCATACCACATTTTAAAATTCATTTTGTACTTACATCCTCTCTATTGAGATAAGATTTATGGTTCTCACTTCTCATTATATTCGATTGTCACCAAAAATCATTTTGAGACTTATTTCGTGCATCTATAATGCTTTTTGTCGATTGTACAGTTCTCATGAAACTGATCATTACACAGGAATTTATGAACATGTGAATGAAGAATAGTGAGGAAGAGAAGGTGATTGCAAGAACAATAAGGTCATATGCCACTTACCAACACAATTCAAGAGTGCTCTCATTTGATGATCGTCATCATCAACAACAGTGACTCCGTACCTGTGATTTTTCTTCCTCTATCAAGTTTATTTATTTATTATTATTATTATTATCAGTCCCTCTATCAAGATTAAAGACTACCATATTTATAAATTTTTTTTTCTTTTTTTCTTGCTGCTTTGTGAAAAAATGAAGGCCAGTACTTGGCTACCGAGAAGCAACTATAGATGGATATTGCTACATTTTTTCATCTTTGGATTTATCTCAAGCATAAGACACAAAATTATCGTATGCCTTTCTAAGGTTTTGATTTTAATTATTTCGCATAGACTTGGGATGCACAATGACTATAGTGGATGTTGATATTAAAAATCCAATCCCAAAAGCAAAAAAAAATTGACTAGGTTAACACCTTGGCTTAAATCCATAATCAATTTTTTTTATTTTGTGTGCGGTGCTCAGGCTCATTTTCAAGATGAAGATGATGGTTATTAGTATTTAGACAAAACCATTGAAGTATTACACTACGAATGAAAAGGTCAGTTCAATTTAGGTTTTCAACAAAATTCAAAAGCATTGGTCTGAATGGTGTCCGAATCTTTTACATGCTTGAAATTATTTTTGCACCTTTTTGAATTTGAAAAGAATTCACGGGGAGGATCAACTCTAGAATTTGTAAAATTTCTTTCTAATTTTTATTCCACGACAAATTATTTTAGTTTTTTCTTTTTCTTCTTATCAGGAATATTTGATTGTATCATATTCCTTCCCAATCCTTTCTTTGATCTTTTCCGGTTCTTTGAGACAAATTGGATCGGTGATGTGATGCATGTAGACAGTAGATTTTGTACTAACTCTTTTTTTTTCCTTTTTGATAATAAATTTTTTACTATACAAAGATGATCATGGGCAACTATTTATGAAAGATTAATTGAGCCGTTGTTACATATTAAAATTTGAATGCGTCATGGATTAAGTGGGTACAATTGAAAGAGATCTAAGTTGATTATAATTTTCTTTCAGTGCATAGCACGGATAATTTAACCGGTTTTATACTTGAATTGGTATCGAATTATGTGCACAAAAAATATTTAACCGTGTACTAGATGCGGCCTGTAGCACAGATTATTTGCTAGTTAACATGAATTATGTCAGAGCATCTCTAGTGCACTACCTAAAAATGGTTTGCTAAAGTATACATCTAAGCACATGTGGGACCCTATTTTATGTGCTAAAAACTTAGTTAGCTACCTAAGGACGAATGCACTTTAATGAGCTACCTATATATGTCCATTGTCTTTTAGAATGAGACCCACTTTAATGCCCTTGGTCCCACAAAATTTCCCCTCCCATCCCTTCTCTTTGTCTCTCTCATCTTTCTCTCTCCTTAAGTCTTTCCTCAAATTTAGGTAGTGACTTTGGGCACTTTAGGGAGTGAGGGGTGCCACGTAGAATTTTAAGGAGTCAATTTTTGTGCACTAAAGAGCATTTTTTGAATTTTTCTTAGTTAGCTAAATAGGGCACTTTGGGATACTCTTTTAGGTAGTGCACTAGAGATGCCCTCAGTAGATCTACAAGGCCGGAGCCTTGATTGTCGAAATCAAGAGCCGCCCTACGCCCAATAACCCTCTTCCCAAATTATACAAGTTTTACCTATATCTACCCTATATATATATATAAGGAAATTGGAATCCTTTTGTTTTCGTCCAACTTCTGTTTCCCTTTGTGCCCTTATTATCCTTTTGTTTAGTCCTAATAATAAACCAGATTGTATGTAAATATGTAAAAACCATTTATATAGCACTTGACAAAAAAAAAAGAAAGGTAGTGAACAACTCTAAGACTCTTTTTTTTGCACACATATGTACAAATGTTGTAAAAAAATTCACTTGAGAAACTCAAAGTGCCAATTCCATAGAACTTTCCAAAGAAAAGAAAGAAAAAATCTGAAATAAACTAACGAAAACTAATAAAATAAGTAAGCCTATATACACATGTGCAGAGGTAGCGCATTCTCTGTCCGTTGTATTGATATTCGTATAAAGTAATTGATATTCACGCTCTCTTTTTTAAAAAATTGCACTATTTGTTTTGTTATATTGTGATGTGCATTATAATAAAACCTAGTACCGTATAAAAACTAATATAAAGTATATCGATTGGCTTTATATCACATGTCATAGGATTTACGTCAATAATTATCGTAATATCCCTATCTAGGTGCGGGACAGTGACAAAACCCCATTCAGGTCGCTATCTCTGGATTCCTCTTGACCGAACTGTAAGCTTCCAAAAATCGAGCTCTTTCGTGTTGGCAATTTTATTGGCATAATACACCTTTTCTACATCCCGTCATCGAGTTGTAATTTATTTTTTTAGATAGTCTATTTAGAGTTGTGGATAGGGATGGCCATGGGGAGGGGAGGGGGTGGATAGCACTACCTCCATCCCCAATCCCCGAACCTATTTCAATCCCCATCCCCTCCCCGATCCCCACAAGGGATTTTTTTTAACCTCCATCCCCACCCCAATGCGGGGAATGGGAATCCCCGCGGGGAATCGGGGATCCAAAAATTCGTGTCAAATGAACACACATCTAATATCTGGTTGCCAACCTTTGGACCAAGAAACATGTCCCAAAGTATACTTCTTGAATTGTTTGGGACAAAGCCATGATTCTCTAAACAAAAAAGACAACACTAATGATGTAGGACCGGTGCAGAGTCCACTCCGCTACTGGTAGCAAGCTCCAAACTAGAACATACTACATAGCAGCAGCAAAAGGCACCGATGCTAGGGCTGAATTTAATAGTTTATGTGGATGTAGAATTGGAAAATTTTACACAATTTCAGGGTTTATGTAATCATGCTGCAATAGAGAAGTACTGCTTTGGAAGTAAATAGGGACCAGTTTCGTCTCGTTTCGTGTTCTATGGCTGGATGATCAAAAGAACAATACAATAGGGTTGTAATTTAGGTTTCTGATAGAGTAGCAAAATGGAGGAGTTTAGTAACCCCACATTTTAGAAGTGAAGTGAATTAACTTATCCAGACCCAATTATCCCCGAAAAACATAATAATTATAAACTTAAAATATAATATATAATATACATATATATATATATATATACATATATATATATGTGTGTGTGTGTGTGTGTGTGTAAATGGGGATGCGGGGAGGGGCGGGGATCGGGGAGGGGACAGACTATACCATCCCCTACCCGATCCCCGAATTTTTAAAAAAAAAATCTCCATCCCCTACCCGATCCCTGAATCCCCTAGCCATTCGGGGAGGGGATGGGGCGGGGAGGGACGGGTTGGCCGAGATGGCCATACTTAGTTGTGGAAATGAGTCTCTTTGATATGTAATGAGTGCAAGTGGGGTAGTTTTTAGTCAAGAGGGTTTCGGAAAATAATGGGGTACTTTAAAGCTGTCATTCTTACTCAAGCAAAGTACTCGTGCGGGTGTCCTTGGATTGAAGTCGCTCGAGCGAAAATGTCGTTTTACAGCAGCTCTATATAAATATCGACTAGTTAGGTCAGAACTAATTGAGGGTCGTTCTCCATCTCCCAAAGGCAAAAAAGAACTAGAGACATATCTAGGATCATTAGAGTGTTTATTTGATTATACTTGGAGTACATATACGCTATATGTATCTTTCATTGATTATAGATCTCCAAGAGTTTTATCATCAACAACTACAACTTTGAGAGAAGACCTATGGAGGATTCCTATGCAGTACAGAGTCCCCCGGTGGATTCCAGAAGGCAAACAGAAGTCTTGTGGATTCAAGGCAGCGGCGGTCAAATTACTAGGTGTGGTGAACATGGATTCGGCGAGTACATCTTAGGCTCGATTGTGAGGATTCTAATCGTAGGGTAAGTTTGCTTGTAATTACACATTGAGTATAAGGTTTTGATTCTTTCCCATGATTTTTTCCCCATTTATGGATTTTCCATGTATATCTTGGTGTTCTTCAATTGTTTGCTTTTGTTTGCATGATTGATTGATATATTGATTGGGTTTTTTGAGTAATATTTCATACAAAGTAAATCTCTATATAGCTAGGTGATCTAGCTAGGGTTTTTCACGGACAGAACGAATTCTGACATAGTGTAAGGACCTATTCACCTTTGTATGGACTCGAAAATTCATAATATTTTTCCGGAATAAATATGGGGAAGTGCGATGAATTGAATTTCATGTAGAACCTAGGGTCAATGCGCAAAAATAAGACACGTGGGTAACAATTGCATAACACATGTCATTCGGGGGGGGGGGTGTAATTTTTAAAGTGGGGTGTTAAAAGAGTAGGGAGAGAGAGACCAAAAATCAGTCCCCTCCCCCTTCCCCCTCTTCTTCTTCTTCCTCTCCTCCATTAAACACCCACCAAGCTCAAAATACACTCCCTCCATCAAACCCCTTCACAAATTGACCTTGGATTATTGTTCTACGCGTGATTTGAAGCTCGGAACTCACTCTTTTCGCACCTTGAAGCTCAAAAACGGGTTGGTGGAATTTGGGGATTTAGAAATTATTTTCCTTTGGATTTTGAAGCTCAATCTTGAGGTAGAGGACTTTTATCTACTTCTTCTAGTTGTATTTAGTTGAACTTGTGCACATCTCTTCCTATTGGCATTCAATTTCTAGTAAAATCCTTTTTCCACCATTAAAATGGGTTTTCTCCTTATTTTGATCTTGACCCATGAATTTGATTATTGAAATGCTCAATTGATAGTTGGTTTACTCTTCTTCCGTGCCTATTTGTTGTTTAGAATCATCAATGTTTGAGTTTGGACCATTAAAATGAAGTTTGGGTTGAATTCCATGCCAAAGGGGCAAAAATCTGTTTTCGCAGCACCCTAGGTCCTGTCGTGGTCCGGACTAACTCATCTGTCAATTTTACACCCAACCAGCAACCTTGGTCCGGTCATGGTCCGGACCAACCCATCTATTTACTCAAAATTTGTTTCGGGCTTCTCCTCTTTGTTTGATTGGTCCCCGTTGGTCCTTATCATCATGTATTTGACCCCTAACATCGAAATAACCTTCAAATTGAGTTTGTGACACGTGGAATTAGTTGGACACTTTGCGATACGTATCGGACACGTACCATATTGAGTTGGTTGATACTTTTGGCGAAAATTGGAATACTTTTGGGGAAAATTGTGATATTTTGAAAGGAATGAGATACATGGATTTGTTTTGATGTGGACGCTCGATGGGCACTTGAGGGACACACAATATTCTTTAAAAAAATGGATTTTGAAACAATACCGGAGGGACACCTGATATCTCACATTGAGGACTTTAAACACTTCTATGGTAAATTCATTAACGTGGTTACTTGTTTGAAGGAAGTGGTGGATTACTTAATGGTTCGAGAAAATGAGGGAATGTACAATTTTTAGAGGGTAGATGAGACGCTATATATTTATCTAGTTTGGATGCTTGATTGTTGTGTGGGTGTACTTTAAGATAGAATGAATCACGTTACGATGACGTTGGTGTATTATTAACGTTACGATGACGTTGGTGTATATAATTACCAGCATAGCTGGGCATGGTGAACGTGGCCTGTGAAACACGGTTTATTAATATTACCAGCGTAGCTGGACATGGGTGAACGGAGTCCGTGAAATCCGGCAGAGGGACTAGTTCCCTATAATTGTAATTGGTTGAATTTGTAAGTCAATGTATGATGGAAAATAAGTGACTTGGGTACTTGGACACGATTTTGGGACATGTATCGTACTTTTGGTGATTTTGACAAACTTAATGGACTTTTGAGTTTCATTTGGACACCTAGATATTATTTTGGACACGTGGGTACATCTATTGAGTACTTGGATACATTCGTTGGACACTTGAGTACTTATGGTTATTTACTCATACCGTAGGTTATTTGTTGAGCGCATTGGTCATTCCATTCTTGTTGTCCTTTCCTCGAGTGTACATATCATCTACATACACCTAGCATTAGTAGATTGGTTTCCTACTGGGCTAGTGAGTTCACCCTATCATTTTCAGGTACACGGCATGGAGCATGAGATTGGATGCTTATGGAGTGATGCATGATATGAAGCATATTGATCATGAAGTTATTTTGTCATCTTTATCATCAGTATTTTGGAAAGTTGATCATTTAACTTTAACCTATTCAATCCGTGAAAATCCTGAACTTTATAATAACTATAAAATCCTTTTGACAATTATGTATTCGGGTATGGGTACTCGTTGACTAAAGATACATTAAACTTGACTCGGGTTTGTACTATTGACTTTGACTTTTCAATGGTTATAAGTATGACTTTTGACTTATCCCACGTGGAGTTTTATGTATATTTTGATTATTAAAAATGAGGGCGTGACAACCTTGTTCGGTTGGTTTCAAAAACCGGTTTCCACTTTTTTGGTTGGGCCCCCATATGGCATCATTTCTTTTTCTCTCCCATCTCAATTTGTAGAAAAATTACTCTAATGCATATTTTGTGCGAGATGGGTCTGTGGGGTCCACTTCAAAAACCCAAACAAATGATCCAAGCCGTCCATTAATTCTGAAACTATTTGTTGAGTCATCCATAAAAAAATCAGGTCAATCGTATAACTTTAAGTACGTGATCCAGTTGTCTAACTTTCTTTCAAACTTGTCAAAATTCAGGATCCTAAATTGTAAATGAATAATTAGAAGACGGATCAACAATTTATAATTTTTCGAATGAGCTAATTTTTTAGGAGTGACACAAAAAATTATTTAAAAAATTAATGAACAGCACGGATTATTTGTGTGGGTTTTTGAAGTGGACCCCACGGACCCATCTCGCACAAGGTAAGCAATAGCGTAGTGTTTCTCCAAATTGAAATGAGGGAGAAAAAGAAATGTTGCCATGTGGGACCCCCACTAGAAAAAGTGAAAACCAGTTTTTGAAACCTTGTCCGAACATGGCCATTCTTTCTCAATTTCCGCTCTGGTGTTTTTTCGATAATATAGTTACGTTTTGTAATTCTTTTAATTATTTTTTCATCCAAATTATTTGGATAATCATTCGTCTCGATAAAAAAAAGGTAAAATAATATGGACTAAAGTTGGAAAAAATACATAAGCCAAAAAAGACAGATAGTTATTTGGTAATTTTTCGTCTTTAATAGTAATTTTTTAAATTTGTGGTCGTTATTTTTTAATTTTAGACAACTCTCGTCAAGTCAGATGACCAATTCAAACATTTTAATGTGAGTCAAAGTAAAAATGTTAGAAAACACGAAATTAATAACTAACCAAATACTACTACTCCTATAAGGAAGAACAGAGCTTGTCATCAGTCTTCACCCGGGCGATCCATGGGGTGCAAAGGGGATCTGCACAATTCCAAGTATCTTTGGATGTTATACTGATTTTTATGTTAATTGAGGAAAATACTAGGGAATTGGCCCCTGTAAGTTTATTAGGGGTGTGGGGTAAAATCTCTGAAATTTTAAGTTATCAGTCATTTTTTAGGTTGTGCGCATAAAATTAAACAGTGGCTATGTACATGCACACAATATCGTCTCTTTTTCGGACCCCAGAAATAGATATATACTAATATATACTCCCTCTGCCCCTTTTTAAATATCTCCTTTGAAAAACGTGTATTTTGGTGGACGTTATAAAATGTACTTTCGTAGAAGGTTTTGAAATGTTTTTTTGCATTATATTAAAGTACTCAACGAGCACTTTAATTTGATATAAAATAAATTAAAAAATTATCTAAATGCTTTTATTTTTTAGAGGTTGCGGCACCGGTTCTCACATGCCTTCTGAGTCTGACTTCACAATCACATGCCCATTGCCGACATTTAACCCGTAGCCAAATTCGATCATGGTTTATGCCTTATGGAATTTGGCCCTTACCCGTAGCCTAATTCGATCATGGTTTGATGGAATTCTAGTGGCCCAAAGGCGTGGAAACGTGATCAGAGATGTGTCCTGTTTAAGGACCATAGCAATCGCGTAGCGTTTGTCATTTGTCCCAACCCGAGCATAGATCCTCTCCAATCATTTTCCATGCATTTTCCCAAGAAAAATATCACCTGAAAACTCTCGGGAGAATATTTCAGTCCAAATTCTGAAACCCCATTTCAGAATTCACTTGGGTCACCTATTCATATCCAAGAAAAGCAAATGGCTCTCCAAATTAGCAGTGGGTTGTTCGCTGCTAGTACTTTCAGACCCAGACCCAGAAGGGTTCAGAAAATTAGAGCCGTTGCTTCAACGGAAACAGAAGAAGGGACGGCGAAGTTGGGGGGTTCTGATTTGAAGGTGACCAAACTGGGGATTGGGGCTTGGTCATGGGGAGACACCAGTTACTGGAACAACTTTGAGTGGGATGGTAAGTTAAAAGAAAATTTTTGCTTTACAAGAAATACTAGATTTGAAGCACCTTTGTAAATCATTGTAGTATTTGTAATTTTGGGTTTTTATCCTTTTAGGATTTAGATGGTACATGACTTCATAGGTAGAATATACTTTTATTTCCAGAAGTTTGATTGATTCAAGCTTGGCTGTGATAGTCTTTTCCCTCTCTCACCCCGTATTTGTATGTCTTCAAGAAGTTTGATCGACTCAATGAAGCTATATAAAACACAAACTTGTTGAATATTGGAAGCACCTTTCCAGTTATATATCTTCCTTATCTGGTCAAATTGGTAATTAGTTATTTTGTATTTTACTTTTAACATCTGCATGTTTTATTTGTAGACTTAACTTTAATTTTGCTAATGGCATTTAGATATTTGTGTGTGGTGGTGGGTGGGTGGGTTTGGCAGTGATGAATTTTTCATCCTTCTCTCTAGCTTGCTTAAAATTAAGTTTGATTGATTCTCAGTGAAATTGTCTACTATGCCAAACATTTTTTGTTCCAGGAATCTGCAGCATTATGGTGATGCTCACCTTTTTTTTTTTCTTTTCTTTTATGTTAGTTTGCCCTTTTTCTCGTATTTTTAGTGCCTAAAACTTTTTCTGCGACCTCCGATTTGAATTGCTTTCTGGTGCCTTGTTCTGTTCGCCTATGTTGTTAAGTTAGATGGAAACATTGTTCTATCTCTTCAATTGTGTAAATAACATATTTGTTTCCTGCTTTCCTATGATTGCAGATAGGAAGATGAAAGCAGCTAAGGCTGCTTTTGATACAAGTGTAGATTGTGGTATTAACTTGTTTGATACTGCTGAGGTTTATGGTTCAAGGGTGAGAAATGAGTTTATACATTATGTTTCCTTTATGCATTTGTACAACATAAAAAGTCAGTGATCGAAAAAAAAACCTGATGCGTTTGTTGTTGATTCAGCTGTCATTTGGTGCAATAAATTCCGAAACGCTACTAGGAAGGTAATTCTGAGAAGTTTATCACGATTTGTGTTGCATTCCATTACATATCGGCATAAGGTGAACATTTTCTTAACTTCTTTTTCATGTAATATCTTATGTAGATTTATTAAAGAGAGGAAAGAACGGGATCCTGGAGCAGAGGTAGCTGTTGCAACCAAATTTGCAGCTTTACCATGGAGACTTGGCCGTCAAAGTGTCATTACTGCCCTTAAGGATTCTCTATGTCGTCTTGGGCTCTCTTCAGTGGACCTCTATCAACTCCATTGGTCCGTGCTTTGTCCGCCTTGTAACTATCATCATTCTGTGGATTTCTGTTAAGTAAATGATTTTTGATTAATTTGTTTGTGGTGAATTTAGGCCAGGATTATGGGGAAATGAAGGTCATCATTTGTAGCTGTTCTTTCGCTCTCCGTTGAGTAGATGTAGTAACTCAAAATTGTTCATAAACATTTGTGATCAGGCTCAGAAGAGGCTTAGCAGATTATCATTTTGCAGGATATATTGATGGTCTTGGGGATGCCGTGGAGCAGGGTCTAGTGAAAGCTGTTGGTGTTTCTAACTACAGTGGTTTGTTCTCATTTTCAGCTGCTCCTGTTTTGCCTTGTTCAAATATTCTATGTAAACCCAATAATCAATAATCTATTCTTTTTTTGTCTGTGTTTAAGGGTGATTCTAGAATTTCTTTGAAAAGGCATATTACGAGTTTGAGAATAATGTTGCATTGTCATCCTTCAATAAACATGGTTTTCATCAATAGACGTGATTCCTTCTTTCAACATGGCAGTAATGGAGTTTTAATCCTTCTCTCTTCCTTTTTATCTTGGTTGTCTTGTTTAAATACTCTCTGTGACCCTAATAATCAATAATCTACATTTTTGTTTTGTCTATGCTTATGGGGTGATTCTAAAATTTCTTTGAAAAGGCATATCACGAGTTTGAGAATTATGTTGCATTTCCATCCTTAAATAAACATGGTTTTCATTAATAGACATGACTTCCTCTTTCAGAAAAGCGTCTTCGTGACGCATATGAACAGCTTAGAAAAAGAGGCATCCCACTGGCTTCAAACCAAGTGAATTACAGTCTAATATACAGGCTTCCAGAAGAGAATGGTGTGAAGGCTACCTGTGATGAACTTGGAATCACTTTGATCGCATACTCACCTATTGCTCAAGGTGAAACCCCTATCATTTTGTGGTATTGCTTTATAGATATGTTGATGTCTGATTGTATTTCCACTGTTATCAGATGATGTTCCAGTAGAACGAATCTTTAGTTATGCTTGCGTAAAATAGTTTTGCACTATACTGTCATCTGCGCATAATAATTAGCTTGCAGAAAATCTTGACTTCACCAAAGATGATATCACTTTGTTTGCTATGATCTTATTGTCCTAATTATAAACCTCTAAAGGACACCTACACTAGAAGTATGACAATACGTCAGGTTCATTGTGAATTCAGGTTAGAGTCCTTTGATTTGAGTTGATGAGGTGAGATATGTGCTTTTCATTTGGCAGCTGTTTGGCGTTGCAAGGCCATATGTGGGGGTTCCATTGCTATTTTGAAGTTTTATGAGCCTGGTTTATGGTGATAGAAAGGTTTCAGATAACATTGGCTAGTGGAGATGTAGTGGAGCAAACTGCAAAGGGGATTAGTGGATTACCATACAGGTCTTCAGATACATTTTTACTGTTTATCCCATTAAAAAAAGACTAGAGTACCTTTGTCTAATGACTTCTCTTTTGTTGATTTTATTGGTGGAAATATCATTTGCTAGAGTTTAATGAGGCATGCATGCCTTAAGGACTTGGGAATTGTTTGAATCACAAGGATTTGAGGAGCTTGTGGTTAATCTTCATGCAAAGAGGGTTCTAGAAAAGGAACAGGACTGGTAACAGGACTGCTACAGGAGACTCAGCTGAAAGTAGAGAGTTCCTGAGGGGTAGGGTCGTTGAAAGGTATTTGACTTGGATGAGAGGACTTCCAAAGTTTCCGTTGTTGGGACTGGTAGTCGATGGGTGTATAAGTATCGCGGGTATGGGATATTGTTCTAAAGGGTGTATTTTAGACGTCTAGTTTATTGAGATATCAGCTATAGAGGTTCCTGTTGTTGCATCTGCATTTTTACAGGTAGGGAAGTCTTTTTAGAGGCCTGGAAGTTGACCTCAATAAAACTCTTTGGTGTTATATGATACATTCAATGGGGATCAAGAGGATATCTTGCAATGGAGGCCCTTCAGAAGGAGTATGCTGGGCGAGGGTGCCAAGTGCCCTGCATCCCCCTTCAAAGTATATTTCCTTGTGCCACTGGTAGTTTTGTTAATATAGGCTTTTAAAGCAGCGATATTTTGCCAAATGCTCTTTTGGTAAAAATGCTATAGTGTTTCCAAGTTGTACCATCTTTGCAACAGAAACAGAAGACCTTTAATTGTCTCATTGTTGCCTAGAGGCCTGCGTGGACGAAGTGGAAAAGGTCTAGTTTTGATGATGCTGAGTGCCATAGTTGATGCCTCTTTCTCTAGTATCAGTGCAAGCAACAAATGATGTATCTAACTTCACCGCCTACTTGATCAATTTAATGCTTGGTGGTGGTCGGTCTTCTTATGGAGGAGAGTCTGGCCATGCCCATATGTGAGGGGGAGTGTGTCTAGAGGATAATAAAGTCACCTCTCTCTTTAACAACTTAAGTTTTTTGATGAGTTGGTTGTTAAATATTTAACAAAATTTATGAGATGAAGCAGCTCTTTATTTTTTTTTATTGTCATGTAGTGTTTATTTACTAACTCCTCCGCGTATTTACAAAGCGTATGTATTTCTGTGTTGTACAACTGTAGTGAACTTATATACTCTGCACAGACTTGAGTTATGCTCATTAGGCCTTTTCTCCTCAAGTGAACTTCTACACATCAGAAAAGGAAGTAGAAGATGAATATTGCATACCACATTTTGCACCCCAAATCTCATTGGGCTTCAATAAGGAGATTAGCAATAATGATAAATAGTTAACTAAAGCAAAATGAGATTTAACTTTGTTTCTGCTATATCCTTCTTCATTTATGAATGAGATAAGATAGTCAACTGATACTGTTAGAAACACTACGAACCATAGGTAGCAGCCTCATTTGGATTTCTGAAAGATAATGGTAGATTTCCGCAGTTCGTTTCTGAAACATAATGGTAGATTTCCACAGTTCGCTGCTTTGTGGCGTCTAAGCTAGAGAGTAGCTAGGTAGTTATAGATGATAAAAAATAAAAAAGCTGGTGAGTAGCTGGGAGCAAAACCTTATTTGTCTACTTCTTGGTGATTGACTCTTTGTTCCTCATCCGCGGGGTATTCCTGTGAAACCAGAATGCAGCGTATCATTGTGGAATTTTTATAAGCCTCATCGGTTGAATTCTTTCTTCGTCTTTGACCAGAGTGTATACTTGTGGGCTCTCAAAACTTTTGGAGTTTGGACAAGCCTATCTCCATTTATGGCCCCTTACTTTGTGTGTGCACCTTTGTCTTCTTGTGGTCCCATTTATGGTTCTTTATTCTCCATGCCAGTCAAGAGTCGCATGTCCAAGGGAGTGTTAGATCTTTTCCCACTTTGATTTTTTAATAATTAGCACATCCAAATTGGTATAGGAGTCTGTACGACCTCTCCCCTCATTGTCAATTGATTATGAGTTGGATGCTTGAACACTATAGAAAGAACCGTCCCTATTGTCTAAGAGGGAGGTTCCCAGTTTGAAACATCTGATCATCTTCTGAAACCAGAAAGCCTCATGAAGCAGATACTATCTTAATATAACATAGAAGGAGGACAGAAACGATATTGAGATTAACTGGTGCAAGATGTAAAATGATAACTTGATGGAAGCTTGTATATTACTCTTGAATTGAAACTAAACACGCATGGAAAAAACAGTGTCATGAAAATTAAGCCTATAAACTTCATTTCGCTTTCTCTCTACTTAAGCCTGGAAACTACACTGGTTTTATGTCCCTACGGTCTGAGCTTTTCCATTCCAGATTTGTAAACATTAGAAATACATTGTATTATTTTTTGAACGGCATTAGAAGTACATTCTATAACATACATTCGTTCCAAATTTTGCAGGGGCTTTGACAGGAAAGTACACGCCAGAAAATCCTCCTACAGGTCCTCGAGGGAGCATTTACACCCCTGAGTTCCTAACGATGGTATAGGCCTCTGATTGTATAACAAACATTTATTGGATATCTGCCGACTGCCATTTCCTTTTAATTCATGCAACTGAATTTTGTGCAATGCAGCTCCAACCTCTGATAAATAGAATCAAGGAGATAGGAGAGAACTATGGGAAAACTCCTACGCAGGTTCTATTTGTTCTTTACCAGTCTCTGTTCTTAATAAAGTTAGAAATTCTAGATCTCATTACTTCCTAATACATAACAACAAATCAAGATAAGACAAGTATAAGATATGGGTCTTGCTAACGTGTGCCCATTGGGCACACAAACAAACAATTAAAACACACTCCAATACACTTTCTGAAAAATCCTATTTTGCTAGCAACCGAATAATCAAGCAATACGTAATAAATAAACTAATACGATGAACACACGATATACGTGGAAAACCCCGAATAGGGTAAAAACCACGGAAAGGAATCAAACACTATAAAACATTGTGCGGTTACAATCGACCTATACTTACAATTGAAAATTCTCTCAATTGACCCAAGAACCGATTGCCGAATCCACGTTCACCACACCAAGTGCTTGACCGCCACTGCCTTGAATCCACAAGCCTTCTGATACTTTCAGAAATCCACTGAAAGAGAACTCATGTGATTGAGTCTAGTTGTAGAAAACTTCTTGGAGTTAGATTGTGTTGCCCACCGATCCATCAGTTGTACTCCAAAACTCAAATTAAAAGATTGCACGAGATCGTGCTACTGCCTCTTGTTATTTTCTATGTAATAGCATAAGGCTGCTGAAGTTGATCTCACCGTAATGAATGGTGCAGCCCACGTCTATTTTCCTTCTAATGCATGGGTCAAAATCCTCCCTAGTAACTTCTCCTTTTTATAACGTGATGATTGCCAAGACTTTCATTGTTGACAAAGAATACACTTGTAGTAATAAAATCTTCTCAAATCAATTAGGCCCAAATTACTCTCGTGCAAATCTTACCTTATATTAGTGCTCCATGTCACTCCTATGTAAATCTTTCCAAACACAACTCCCATTGCTCTTCTTTGGAAATCACGTGCACTTCCTTTCATATTGTCCAAGAGTTGGAGCAATCTCTCTCAAAATGGAATCGAAATTAATGTCGTGACTTTGATTGACTACACACTCACGGATCCTCGTTACAAGACACATTGATTTCCTTCCACTTCCTAAACAGACATTCTAAAAATAAAAGGAAAAATAAATTACAACTCAATTAATCGGGATACACAGAATTGTGTTTTGTCAATGGAATTGCCAACACAAAGGAGCTCGGCTTTTTGGAGCTTACACTTTCACATATCGCTATACACTTTTCACACATGTCAATACACTTTTTTAACTTTAACGTGTGCCTATTGGGCACATATTAGCATTTTCCATAAGATAAATCAGATCCATGATTCCATGTATCTTACGGTGTTTTTCTGAAACATAGTCTGCAAGATGGCACCGGAACTTGTGTTTGTTCCTCCGATAAGTGCCCAAAATAGACCCCACAAAATGCTACAATATCTCATCTTGTAATTTAGTTAATTATCTGTAGCAGCTCAACCATTGGGCTACTAAGCTCTCCACCTAAGCCCTCGCATTCAGTACGGCCCCACATGTTTATATGCTTTATTCATACCCTGTGTCCTAGTTTATATGCATTGCTTGCACACTGTTTGTAATTGTAGCTTTTGTGGAGATACCAAAATTTCAAAATAGTATTCATTTAATCTCACTTGAGTTGGATTATGTTTCAGGCAACCATAAATGAATTATCAAAAATATCAGTTTGAAAGAATATTTCAAAATAAACTTGAATGAAAAGCTTAATAGGTATTTTTTTCATCTCACGAAGCAAGAATCATAAGTTTCAAAAGGCAAAAAATAGCCATGTAAACCTAGCTGAATTTCGTACCCATCAACTTTTCATACGTATAACCTCTCAACACCATTATAACAAACATTTCGATTCCCCTTGCCAGCAAAACTCTTGGGGCCACTAGGGGTTATGCCCGGTCGTTATCTCCAAGCCCCGGAACTAGTCGAGGTGCGCGCAAGCTAGCCCGGACATCCAGTTTATCATAAATAAATAAATAAAAGAAACTGCAGTTTCTTTAAGGAAGATGCTGTTGATTGTGATTAATTGATTCCATGGTGCAGGTTGTTCTCAATTGGTTGATAGCTCAGGACAATGTTATCCCTATCCCAGGGGCCAAAAATGCAGAGCAGGCTAAAGAGTTTGCAGGTGCACTTTCATGGAGACTCTCCGGTGAAGAGATTGCTGAGCTACGCTCCTTGGCATCAGAAATAAAACCTGTCGTTGGTTTTCCAGTGGAGAAATTGTAAATTTTCGTACACATATTCATTATAACCAAGTTGTAAAAATTTACACATGCTCAATACCAACGACCATTACCCAAGTGCTACATTTTCCACTCATGTCCAGAATGAATGAAACTCCGAATAATGCTTGTAATTCTTATGATTTTGCGTAAATATTACAAATATAGGTTATGATGTTTCCCATATTGTAAAACTATTAGTATCTAAGAGCATCACCAGTGGTATATTCAAACTTGAATACTCAAAAGTTGTCACATCACCTTTTGAGTATCCATTTAGAGGATGGCTAAAGTTAATAACGTAGAGGTTCACAATGGTATAATCAAAATTAAGTGCTATATCACCCATTCAAATTATAAAAAAAATTAAATTATTTTAAAAACTGTTATCTTAGTCAAAATTGTTTCTCTTTTCAATAACTTAAAAAAAAAAAAAAAAGTTTATGAGGAATTGTTTTTTTGAAAAAAATACAATTTTTAATAACAGTTTTTGCAAAAAAACTATTTTTTTAAAAAAAATAGTTTAAAAAAACAGTTTTCGATAAACAAAAAGTTTTGGGGAAAAAACAGTTTTTGAAAATAACATTTTAAAAAAAATAATTTTTGAAAAAATAATTTTTTTAAACAATTTTTTGAAAGCATTGTCGAAAAAGGAAGAGATAAAATAGAGAGAAGGTTTTTGTGTATGATGGATGTTTTTAATTGAAGAGAAGTGGGATCCATTAAACTTAGTTATTGACTTGGTTATTGTGAAAAGGTTGGTAATTTTGAGTATGCAAATGCCAAAATTTGAGTATTGGTTATGATGTTGCTAAGTTTGAGTATTCCATTGTGAGCATTTTTTGGGCTACACATTGCTAACTTTAACAATCTTTTGGTTTTGAGTGTACCATTGGTGATGCTCTAATACCATGACAGTTCGTTAATGCTACGGTACTCGAAATTTTAGGTATTGTGGAAGGGTAATTATTTTTGTACTCCAATTTTAGGTATCGTGGAAGGGTAATGAAAAATTAGGTAACGTGAAATTTTAGGTATGATCTCGTGGATAGGCAGTTGAAGTTTCAATAATCAATAGTGCGAGTTGCACATTAATTTTCAAATCAAAGGGGAGGTTAGTATATTGTTACTTGTTAGAAATCTCAGTGGAAGTCAGTGTGATTTATCCTTTCAAATTTTTATTGAATCAATATCGATCTCGAATAAAAAATGTTAGAGAGATCCCGATAGGTTAAATTTGATATACATTCAGGCCGAGTTTCCCATTTTTAGTGGCTTTGTTAAAAGCCTTTTTTCTGGTTTTGTACTTGTTCAAAAAAAAATTGCATTTGTTTGCTTTGAGTCGAACTTTTGGTAAATCAATAATAAAAAAAAAACCGATGCAAAACTAATTAACACCAAAAAAAAAAGCTATATGTACTTTCAGGGAAAAAATAGAAAAATAGGAAGGGCATGGTGAGATATTATGGTTCATGCCTGTTTTGGCTAAATAAAAAAATTGATTTATTTAGCCAAAACAGGTTTTATACATAAACATGAAAAGGTAGGAATTTGATATCTCAACTCTGGAAAGTTAAAGTCTCCAAAAATTCCATGAGTTGCTAAATTTGAACTTTGAAGATTGTTGGAATTATCAAAATAAAATAGGATTGTTTTTTGGGTTTTTATCAAAATACTCCTTGTGCTTTGAGAAAGTTGTTTTGTAGTATTTTTGGCATTCCCACATTGGCTAGTTAGGAAAAGTTTGAGTGGCAAACGGAGTGGTATTGGTACCGTCGGTGCTCGTTGGTGCCTTTGCGAACAGAAGGTTCTGGTATCAATACCTCTGTCAGGGGTATCAATACCAGAGGATTTAGTTGTGAACAGAATGTTCTGGTATCAATACCCCGTGAGGGGTATCAATACCAAGGGACTTCAGACGGAAACAACACAATGGTTCATTGAAAAATTGTAACTCAAACTTGGAAAGTTGTGACTCAAGCTTAAGACTATTCACCAAGAGTTGTATCCTTAGTGAATAGGGACATGTGGGTCTACAAATAGAATCCATGTCACATTAACTTAACACTGAATTTTCCAGCGTAATTACTCTGCCAAATTACTACAGAATTCTTTCTTGTTTTATTGCACCGTTACTCTGTGGAAACGGTGTCAATAATTTCTTGGTTCTTTCGATCACATTTCAAACTCGGTATTTTGTCTATCCTTCATTTGTGCGGACGCAAGCAGGAGATCGTTTGATCGGGCTTCGTTGTATTCTCGAACAGATTCGCTATCAACCCAGTGCACACCAAACAGTGGGGGCGAATATTGTTTTCGGAAAGCGACATCGTAACGTGCCTCGAAGCAAGTTTGAGCATCAACAAGTTTAAGTTTTGCGGAGACTCCCAGATTTTGCACCAACAAAGTTTTCATTTCAAGACAGGACCTTTATATCTCCGTACCGAGTGAGATTGATGATTATGGACCCTCGTTGGGTAAGAGTTGTTCTACTGAAGTGGAGCCATTCTCTGTTGGGTTTCCATTTCAATCCGTCAAAAGGGATTCTTATGAAGGAAAGATGTCGCCCGAGAGTTTTTCTGAGCCTACGGGCGGGGAGAGAAAAGGAAGTCCCATTTTCAAGGAGTTTGAAAACAAAAACAAGAATCCGGTGGAAACGTTTGCTGCAGCTGGGCCTTCATCCAAGATGTCAAAAGCAGGGAATGCATCATCAGAAATTGAAGAAGTGCGACCGATATCAGGTTCTCCACTTCAGAGTCTGATGGGTTATAATTCTCCAAGTCAAGTGATGTATAGATAGATGACAATGCTCGTGTGTGCACCTGGTAGAGTGATAAAATGGTCATCGAATTGATATCTAATTTCTGGGAGATGCTGGAATGACAACTGCTTGCCCCAAATTGATGCCCAGAGATGTGGAAAGCAATACGAAGTGTGAATTTCGGGAGTTTCAGATCAACCGATTTTAAAAGTTTGGTGTTAAACTCTTGCATTTTCACAGACTACAGGCAAAATATGTAGGAACTTGTGGCTTTCAGAGTAGGATGAGAGGAATTGGAGACAAAATTCTACCTGAAATCATCCCATATAATTTGTTCATTTATGTGTGTTTATATAGCTGTATGTACCGAATTGTAGCTCTAATGGATGTAATACTACTTCTGCATATGAATACCTTTTTCAACCAAATCTGAAAATTCTTTGCTAGAACGTCTCTGACATTCATTCTCTACTCTACTTAAACTTGGTTAAGATCGTGATGGTTACTTCACATATTTAAGTTGAATCCCTCCAAAATTTAACACGGTATCAGAATCAGATCTTGGATGACCTGGCGGGCTAAGTTTTTGCGATCCCGTTTCTTTTACCTTGTCTCCCTATCCCTCTATCACACCCACACGGTGGACTACAAAACTCAACGTCATCAAACATGAAGTGTCCTTGTTCATACTTTCAAACCATCTGTGTTTAAACTTTTCTTGGTCTGATATTTTTGTTCCCAAGCCAGCCATATGCGATGAATTCATTTCTAATTTCCTCAAGTCACATTTATACTTGGTACCAGTGAATATGGGAATTGTAGGGCGGCTCTGCACTATAGGATCCCAGTATCCATGAATTTGACATATTTAGCATAAAAGAATTGATCATCAGTGAATGTACTACTTTCATAGGTGTCATTCTCAAAAAAAAGAAATAATGTGTGACTCGTCTATGGTGTGTTTCTGCTTTTTGTTTGCCTACAAAAGCAAATTTCAGCACTATTACATTTCGCTTGTAAAGTCAGGTCGCGTTTTGCTAGTGCCTTCTAAGCTTACGCAGTGCTTAAATGACCATAAGGCACAAAATCCCCTGTTCAAAATTCCACCTTGGGTCACTGTACGGCTCCTTCAAGGCTGGTTTTGGGGTGAGGACCTCCTACATATCAGACGCACATTCCCAGAGAGAGAGAGAGAGAGAGAGAGAGGGGCAAAAATGGCCACAATATAGAGAACAAAACATTCAAGATACAAAAAGTCATCCATTAGTCCCGGAGTTAAATGCCCAATGGCCTCAACATGGTAACGACAAGCAAAATAAATGAAAGCATTATTCAAATCAACTCCGGTCACAGTTTCTTCTCCAGCAACCTGAGGAATATCAGAGTGTTGTCACGTCTCTGTCTACTTTGCTTCGGGCTCTGGTTTCTCAAAAAATGTCTTCTTCAACCAACCAAAAGGCTGTGAATCATTCAAAAATGAAAGAAAGCTGAGGCTTTAACGCAAACTAAGAAAAGGAAGATAATGAGCCACATAACATCAAGATAATGATCGAATAGCATCTATGAATGCAATTTGAGAAAACCAAGAAAACACGCTGAGAGCACTAGACTTTAGGAACATATCAACATACAGGCGCCCTTCCAACGAACGATTGGAGTTTCTAGAATTCTTGGACACCGTTCAATTTCATTTAAAGCATATGTTCTTCAGAAGAAGAACACCAATGCAATGACCCTCTTACATACAAACCAAGATTGTTCTAGCAAATCCACATTTTCCCGCAATTGTTAGAAAAATAATGATACTAGCAACAAGGTGAAACCAGACCGACAAATAGCACAATGTTAAAGCTCTACCATGCATGAAAATCCACATAACAAAAGGCCAGTACAATTACTGCATCTATGACAATTCCACCAACGTGCATCATTGGAAACAAATTGGAATTCTTCTTGAACCCAGCCAATGAATTCAAATGCGTGGCTAACAAGAAGAACATAATGAGATTTTGTTCACCAAAAATGATCAATGAAATGTAATAATCAAATTAGTTATGATTGATGAAACCTTCGTTACATAAGCTCGAGAGTGTCAGACGCAGGTGTGCATTAGGGGATTGTACACATCAAAGTCTGAATTTTAGAAAACGTGGACTCAGCAAAAAGACTCCAAAATTTAGATCAGTATGGCACAGTTTTACTGCTAATTTTCGTTCTCTCTAACAAAAAAGAAACCAAAAACTCAGAATTATAAGTTTCAACGATACAGATTGGTTCAATTACAGGGCCCATGTTGTGTCGTGTCCTGTCCTTTCAGTTTTCACATGGGTACTTCGCCAAGATTAAGGAGTACATGTAACTTTGGGTGAAACATAACGACAAAAACATACTTAAAGTCACATGAGATAAATGAGAAATTTTCATTCATATTTTACGTGAAAACAATCAATTTATTTCAGCTCAATCTAGATTGATCATCAAAACAGGTTGCTGAGCTGGCAATGTTTAAGTGCTTGCACTAACCATGGGCAGAGGGACTTGGAGACAAGAGGGGTCATTTGACCCCTCTCACTTTAATTTCTCACAAGGATTTTTGATAGTTTGGAGTTAAATTTTGCAATTTTGACCCCGCAAAAATTTCATAAATTTCTCCAACTTGCTTAAAATGTATAGAATTCTCAAGTTTTTTCTTCTTTTCGAGAGTTAATAGTATTACAAATGAGGCCATCGGGCATTATTTTTTAATATAATAAGTCCTTGTGACCAATTATAAAGCAAAAATGCATGTATCACTATATATCTACGTTATAGTTAACCTCTTAATTTAGTTATTTCTTTGCACGAGAAAATAGAAAAAATAACTTGCATAAAGATTTAATTTTTGACCCCACTAACTTAAAATCCTGGCTCCACCTCTGGCACTAACTGTAGCAAGTTCACAACTGTCCAAGAAATGCAATAGCCGAGCTTCACCATCAAGCTTGCTAATTTTCCAAACCAAGATTGAGCAAGTCAAGCCAGGATCATTTTCACACACACCCCCACACACCCACATGTATATTATGTACACAGTACAAACAAACACACATATCTTTATACACGAGTACTCAATACATAAACACCCAAAAAAAACACGTGACAAAGAAGGAAAATGCAATCACCATCGAACTAGACGTCCATATGAAGCGTAATCCCAGAAAACGTCTCATTCAGCAATTACATGCTTATGACTGCATAAAATTGCAACACAATTTATAGCTCAACAAAGCCATCAATAATATGAAATTGCAGCCTTGGAGACCTTGTCCTATTTCCAGGGGTATCCCTGTGCAATTGTAGCACTTTTTGGTTCTTCGATAGTTCGATATAAACTTTAACTCACCAAAAAACCAAAATGTTCATACACTACAACACACACACACACAAACACAAAAACAGAAAAATCAAACAGAAAGTGCCGTAAAAGAATCCCTAATCCAAAGAATTCAATGTATAAATGCAATATAACATTGAGAATATACAGCCCTCTTTTTCGGAACAGGTTAATTCCTTTCGATCCTCAAGGTGATACAAGAGAATAAGGTCCCAATATACATCTAATACTATTACAAAGGAACATAAAGGTGAGAACGTCAATTCTGAGGCAGGCCTCACATTTTCGTTTTTCCAAAAACTACCCCTTTAACGTCCTTAAAACATTGCAAAGATTTAAGCAAAATAAAAAACTGCCACCTCAAATTTCTTTCTCCCCTACTTTCACATCCCAGATTTCCTTACAGATTAATCAAAATTCATGATTTTCCTCTTTCAATCTTCTGCATAACATTGTAGATTTGTATTTACGCAAACATATATAAATATGAGAGAGAGAGGTACCTGGACGATCCAAAGAGCGGTGGTGGCGGCGGCAAAGCCCCACATGGCGGCAGCCTGGACATCAGTGGGATGGATTTTGGGGCGGAGGCTTGGTTTGAGGAACTTGGATACTGCCGATCCTGATGCAGACATCGTTGATTTGCTGAGAAATTGAATTTATGAAACCCTAGTTCGAGGGGGCTTTGAAATGTGGAAATGATTGATCCCCTTTTCGTTTTCGATTGCCAATGAATAGCAATTTGAGTCGCAGACTTCTTCTACAGAAACAAACAGCCGAAACCCGAATAGCATATTCCCATTTTCAACGAAGAAAAACGGAATACAGATTTTAGTATTTCATGCAGGCCGGGTCGGGGCCCTGGTTCTTACCCACTGGGCCACTATGACCTCTTTTCCCATTGGGCCACTACACTTTTATAGCAACTGAAAATCTCAATCTATGATCTGTTAAAACAGTGCTAGGCTAGAGACACAGATGTATTTAGAACCGTTCGATGTACGTAGATCCCATCCGATGCATGTCGAGTTTACATATATATTGAACGACTGCAGACAGATCTTTATACAAAGTATTTTTGGATCTCTTTATGAATAATATTGGTTTGAGAGAGGAAGAGATAGAAGAGGGATAAAATACATTGAAGAAACAAGACTTCTCTATTTGGTCAAGTTGTAATAAGAGATGGATGAGAAATAAATGGTCTCACATATATCTACAAAAGCATATGAATGAACAAATAGTCACACTTCCTAGTCGAAACTTTTTTTTATTAAGGGGCTTGTGATTGAAGGTGATTTAAAAATTGATTTCAATTGACGGCAAAACTACTAGTATTTGGCATTAGCACTCGGGTAGTGATAATGCCAAAACTGTTTTTGATTATGTCAAAACTCCAATACATAAAGAGTTTGTATTTTACACATGAGTACAAGCATTTCATGCACTTGAGTTTTGGCACAATCAAAAGCAGTTTTGACATTAGCACTACCCTTTTCTTTACTCATCGCAACTTAATTAATAACTTCACAGTAGTAGGAAATCCAAGGTTTCAGCTTCTTCTTTGAGTGTACAACCTAAACCATTTCAGCAGGAACTTCAAATTAGCAATTACTGTTACAGCAAATACCCCGAGTTAACTGACTCCCCAGTAACACAGAATAGAACAGTCAGGACTCGGGAAACCAAGAGACTGGAGTAGTATGTTGCTGCAATAAGCATCTGTCTAAACATGAAGAAAAACGCCTCAGCTTTGGTACCAAACTCCACTCTCTTACAGCATCTTTCACAACTACAGTGATTTAGACATCTGGGTGGTCGCCGTAATGTCATCACTTGTTCTTGTTGGCCGACGACCCTTGTCTGGACCACCAATAATGCCCCATGTCTTGAACTGCCTTTGCCAAGCTCTTGCCCTCTCTTTCTCCTCTTTCGATTTCGAAGAGTAACAGTAAGGGCAAGTAACACCGTGCTCCCACTCTGGAGCTTCCATGTCAGCATCGCTCACCGGTTGTTTGCACCCATAGCAGAGCTTGAATGTTCCTGGTACCAATCTGTGGTCGATTGAGACTCGCTTGTCAAATACGAAGCACTCCCCTTCCCATAGGCTCTCTGTCTTTGGGGCTTCCTCCAGATATTTCAGAAATACCGCCTTCAAGATGATACACGAAAACAAAGAGTGGCCAAAAAAAGAGCATTTTGAATTTGTTTGCAAAAGCTAATAAACAAGTTGATTTCAAGAAAAAGAGAGAAAAAAAAACAAAAAAACAAATGTGTACCCTATTTTTCACTCTTGTCGAGGCTTTTTTTTTTTTTTTTAATTTAGCCAATACTTCTAATCTGATCATTTGAATTCTGATATAAAATAAAAATTAAAAAAGTCACAAAATTCAAGCAAGCCTAAAAGCTAAGTTGATTTTTCCAAAATTCAATAACAAGATTTGAGAATCAACAAACAATGAAAAACAAAAAAAATTCAGTTATTTCATGTTTACCCATCCATAGCAAACTCCAGAGGAGACAGAAAAAAATCCCAAAACCATTTTCAGTGTCCGATTGTCTACGTTTAAGCACGAAAGAAGAAAATGGCCATTTGTGGCTAACCATTCCGTTACATTTTTTCCGGCAACGTTTTGATTTAGAAATAAGGAAGGGTTGTGAACCTTTGGATCTCATTTTTGGTGCGTTGTCAAGCCCACAGCAAAACCCTCACATGATCCTCACAGAGAAATCCTTAGAGGATCCGGATCCATTTTGTTAGAGATATGTAAAAAAAAATTCAAAAATAATTAAAAAGTAAGAACAATATCCATTTTTAGAACACTAAATTATGGTGAATGATACCGTGCGGTAATGATACTGGAATGATACGGTAACAACAATACTTGAGATTAATTTTTCAATTTATCAAAATTGACCCATAAAAATCGAATAACTTGATTTAATCTTGACTAAATGATCGAATCAAGATTTCTTTCATAACTCGACCCCCTCCGACTTCAACCACCGGCTCCACTACTAATTGTATTTGTATGTAGCCTCACCATGTTTTGTTCATTAAGATTTGGAAGTGCCACGTTTTTTATTTTCCCAAGTTCTTTGCCAAGCCAGTCTGCCACCTTTTATTTGCAGAGAAGGTCCACTAGTTTCACACGGTCACACTTTTGGTCCACTAGTTTCAGATCAGCACTGCTACATACACAGAAAATAAGAAAATATACCCAGAAATAACCCAGAATTTGAAAATCAATGGCCCAGATTCACTTGGAGTAAATTTGAGTTATTAATTTATACATTCTGGGTAAATACTCAGGGAAAAACCTATGGGTACACCATTTTGGTGTACACCAAATGTACACCACTTCCGTGGGATCCATTTTGGATCCTACACAAATGATCGGAGCCGTTTAATATTCTTAAAATACTTTTTTAAGGGTCTCTGTAAAAAATTAGCTCTTTTGAACACCGGTAATGACTCGATCGATTTTGCACCCAATTTACTGATAGGAAATTGGGCAAATAATCGATCAAAACCTTGTTGATGAATGAGCTAATTTTTTACAGAGGTTCTTAAAAAAATATTTTACAAATATTGAGACCCATTTTGGGTCCCACAGAAGTGGTGTACATTTGGTGTACACCTAAATAGTGTATCCCTAGCATGACCGTGTTCGATTGAGGTCTTGGGAACCGGTTTTGGAACTGTAGCAAGCTTTAATTAGGTTTAGAGAGAGACGTGCCAGGTTGAAAAGTAGGGAGAGAGAGGGATAGAATATAAAGAGCCAAAGTTAGATTGTGCATAGAAATTTTTTGGGACCCATTTAAGAGTTCCACACGAATGATCCAAACCGTTCAATAACGTGAAAATATAATTTTGAGTGGCTGTAAAAAAAAATCAATTGAATCTGATTATTGTAAGTGTTTGATCTAATTATATAACTTTTCATTCAAAATTCAAGATCATAAATTCTATGTAAATTTAGAAGATTGAATGAAACACTTATCGTTATTCAATTGAGCTAATTTTTTCCAATATCATTTGAAATAATATTTCAAAATTAATGAACGACTTGAATCATTTGTGCTAAATTCTTAATTGGATCCCAAAAAGTTTCTATGCACAATCTAGTTTTGGCTCGTTGTATTTTATCTCTCACTCTCCCCTTTTCAACCCATCACATCATTTTCAGTAAGACTTTCTCATTTTGTTGCTACAGTAAGAAAACCCGATCTCTGGACCTCAACCGAACAGGGTGAATTCTCGATACCCTTTCTGGGTACTTAGATTTTCTAGTTTCAGATGGTCCCATTTTCCGTAGCACCCGATCTCTGGACCTCAACCAAACAGGGTGAATTCTCGATACTCTTTCTGAGTACTTAGATTTTCTGGTTTCAGATGGTCCCATTTTCCGTAGCTGCCTACAAACCACCTGACAAAGAAACTGAATGGCATCCACAAGTTTCGTTCCACGTTTTCCTTTTAGTTTGTTAATTTATTTTAGTCCCACCTTGTACTAAAGCTGAAAGTGACAAATGGCCCCTCCTACCGCCCTCATTTAATGCAGCGACTATGACGTTGCGGCAAACGATCATGTCAAATATATTTTTGATTACGACAAAACTTAAGTACATGAAATGTGATTATATTTAGAGTATAAACTTTTTATGTATGGAATTTAGCACAATCAAAAATAGTTTTGATATTATCATTATCTGTAAGAAAAATGTAAAATAAACTTTTTCGGTATGTGTATCTTGATTAATCTTGATCGACGCTTAATTTCACCATTTACCTCACATCCTGATAACCCTATAATAACTGAGGGTTCCATTGGCAAAACTAATCTAAATTATCGTTAATAAAAAAAAAATTGCATTCGTTAATTATTTTTGGATTATTGGTTTTGTCAATGAGAGGAATCTAAAGAGTAAAATGTCAAAAATAATTATCAAACAAATTTTAAAAAGAAAGACAAAAATAATCTAAAAATTTGGGTTATTGGAATCTTTTTGTTTTTTATTAACTAATTTTTTTTTGATACTCCCTTCGTCCCTTTTTAAGTGTGTTACCTCGTAATTCCAACTTATTTTCTCTCACATCAACTTTTACAACTTTTACATCTGCTTTCCACTACTTACTCTTATCAATATAATAATACCCACTAAGTTTTCAAAAAGGAATCTACTTTTAAGGGCAAAATAGGAAATGTACCCACTAACTTTTCAAAACACACACTTATTAAGGGACAACTCAAAATGAAAATGTCTACACTTATTAAGGGACGGAGGGAGTAATAATTTTTGGCTATTTAGATGCCTTTCGGTGAGACGAACCAATAATCCACAAAAAATCGACGCAAAACTAGTAAATGCAAATTTTTTTAACAAAGACAATTTAATGACATCCATTTTATGTATAATTTTTGGATTATTTTTGCCAAAGGAAGATGGATTGTTAACAACAAGAAATCTCACCGTTCATTCTGATATATTTTTGGAATAATTTTAATGCCCTGAGTATGAGAACATTGGGATTCGAGTCATTGGACCACAACCTAATATACTCCCTTGTCAAATTTTAGTTTGTAAGCCAAACGCGTTTTGCAAAAAATCTCAATATCATATTCCTCTCTGAAAGAAACGGAGTGTACACCTTAATTAGCTAGGTCCGTTATGAAGTTGAGACAAATTAACAGAAGATCAATAATTTATAATTCTAAAACTCATAGATATAGGATTTGAAATTTGAATAATCTGATCACACTTACTGGTTTCATTCACAAATTTTAAGTCAAATATATGATACATTAGTCATGTTCAAAAAATATTCTGGCAATGCATTTTTCAACAAATAGCTTCGCACAAAATCAAAAGTAGCAATATAAAACAGAATCCACACAACAAGGCTAAAATTGCAAGATTTGTTGCCATTAGGGGTGAAAACGGTTCGGTCCGGTCCGGTTTTGGCACTTTTTTGGGACCGGACCGGCAAATCGGTTTGGGGGATATGGAAACCGGGACCGGACCGAATACTATCGGTTTCGGTTTCATCCGGTTTTGCCGGTGTAGTCGGTTGCCAAAATCAAGTGGAAAGTCGAGTAAATACGTAATATATATTTTAATTTGGTATAATTACCACAAGGAGAAGCTTGTCTCAGTGGATAAGTGTTGCATCTACAAGCAAGAGGTCTTGTGTTCGACACTCAGCCCCAACGTTTATGGATATATATATCTATACCGGTCCAGTCCGGTGGAATAACTTATAAAACAGCAAACCGGACCGAATTCTCGGTTTTTCAATGTTTCAAACCGGGACCGGACCAAATGGTAAACTAGGGAGCCGAAACCGGCCGGTTCGGTCCGGTGTACACTTTCACCCCTAGTTGCCATTGCCCGAAAAAAAAAAAGGTTACAAGATATGGCAAAATGGGTGTCACCGACAAACTCAACCTTCTCTCAAATTTGGCAAATGCCAACTCAACATTTTTGGCAAAATCCCTACTATATATATATATAGGAAGATGATCTTATAAGGGCTCCCTTACATAGCTTATGTAAGGGATTTTTCGTTTGAGATTGAATTTCGACGATCCGAACCGTTAGATGTATTTAAAACATATTTTTAAGGTCCAACGCGAGGATTCATAAAAAAAAAACCCGGAAGGGCTTGATCCGAGCATTTTTCGATAAAACGTACATATTCGTTTTTTATCAAAAAATGCTCGGATCAAGCCCTTCCGGGTATTTTTTCTTTACGAATCCTCATTGTGGATCTTAAAAACACATTCTAAACGCATCTAACGGTTCGGATTGTCGAAATTCAATCTCGAACAAAAAATCTCTTACATAAGCTATGTAAGGAAGCCCTTATAAGATCCTCTCTCTGTATCTATATATAGAGGGAGTTTTGGTTTGGTATGCGAATTTTACCATAATGCCCTACCTTCTTTTGTTATTTACTCTATTACTTCTGTGGTCTTCGGATAAAAAAAATAAAGCATTTTCGCACATAATTTTTTTTTTTTTTTTGCACTGGGAGTTTTGGTTTGGTACGCCAATTTTACCATAATGCCCTACCTTCATTTGTTATTTACTCTATTATTTCTGTGGTCTTCGGATAAAAAAATAAAGCATTTTCGCACATAGTTTTTTATTTTTTTAACCAAATTAAACTACTAATAAAGATCTACAATTCGAGGCGAAAAAATTTAAAAAATTGCATACAAAAGTATTTTACACTGTTGGGGAAATATTACTATTGCCCTTCACCAAATTAGTTATAAGATGTGTTTACAATTTTCTTTGGATCGAAAAATAAAGTATCCGCGCATAATTATTTATTTTTTCTACACCATAATAAACTAATACTAGAGATCTTTAATTCGAGGTGCAAACATTTTAAAATATTTAATTTTTTGGTCCGAAAAATACACGTTTTTTTTTTTTTTTGTAAAAAGAAAGAGAGAGGGAGGGAGAAAAAAGTTGGTGAACACAAAAACCATAATGGTTTAACTCCCCCGATATCTGATTGAGCTAATTTCTCACGGAGATTACTACACAAATGTTTCAAAAAAAAAATAACAGCTCAGAACATTTATGTCAGACCATTTCAAAAAAAACTTAAGTATGAAAGTTTGTTAAAAATAGTGGCAAATTGAATTTTGCCAAAGAAATGGCAAAACATATGGATGCTACACCCTTGGTAGAATTTCCGTTGCACCAAAAAAAAAAAAAATACAACGCCCTTGGTCATTTTTTTGGCAAGATAATACTATTTATGGCCAAAAATGAAAATTGCAATATCAAAATGACATGGGCGTGGAAGCTCTGAGAAGCATGTTTTCCCAAACAAGGAAATGTATATATATCAAAAAAAAAAAATTGGGTCATTCGTCATTCTTAATCTTATATGGGGAGGAGGGAATGAGACTTGATCCCGAAATGCAGTATGAGCCAACCACCACTTGCAGAAAATGCATATCAATTTAAGAACCACGTTTTATATAATGTTTTGATATAACCACAAGATATATTTTCACTTTATTCATCATACAAATAGGACAAGAACTTGTCCCACAGATAAGTAAAGACCAAAAATACAGACTAAACGACAAAGTAGTGCTCAATGTTTGATATTTTTGGTACCTTTTTTTTTTTTTTTTTTGGTGCAAGATATTTTTGGTACTAGACTCAAAATAGGTAGGATATTTGATATTCCACACACCCCAATTATGTTAGGTGTTACAGAAGAGGCGGGGTGAGGAAAGACCCGGTCAACCCGACCAACCCGACTAGACCCGACACAGATCGGGCGGTTTTGAGCACTCTAGTCGGTCGGATACGGGTTAAAATGGTGAGAGAAATTCGGGTTTCGGTCGGGCCGCGGGTCGCAACTCCTCCAACCCGCTCAAACCGACCCGACCGACTATATATATGCACTATACATAATTACCTATGTTTCTGACCGTTCTGTACACATGGGGAAGTGAGCACGCTACACTTTACAGCTATACAGGTAGGAGTACAATTTATTATGCCTAGGAAATAGGCATAGGGAATAGATAAGCTCTTTTGTCTCCTCCCATAATTACTTTTTCAAATTTTTGCATTCTCCGAGGTCAATTAGTGAAGTTGAACAGCCCCGGCATTACTTCTCGTCGGCATTCTCTCTCCTCTTTAGTCTTTACCCATCTCTCTCTTCTTTACCTCTGTAAATGTTTTGCATAAACCTCCATGGAAATTGCTCACGTATTAGACTACGAAAGGTCGAAAACAAGGTTTACAAACTTGCATCTGGGTATGAAGTTTGTCATCTGACTCATCTCATCTCTCTATTGACCGCCGACTCACCACCACGCCGGTCACCAGAGATCAAACACCTCACCTCTGTTTCTCTCTCTCTCTCCTTTTTTTTTTAAAAGTTCAAACAGAGCAAACCCGATTACCCGATCGAAACCCGACCGACACCCGACCTACCCGATTTGTTTCGGTTTCGAAGAATACTCGGTTCGGTTTCGGGTGTGGTTTTTCTCAACCCGACGTGGTCGGGTCGGGTGTCGGGTAAGGTCCAAACCCGACCCTACCCGACCCGTGCTCACCCCTAATTGAAGAGCTACTGTCGGCTTCACAAATATATATAAAAGAAAAGAAAGTGAAAACATCCGCTCGAGGATATTTAAGAGAAGTTCTCTTAGTTTGGAGCACAGTCACACGGTGCTCAAGAGTCTTTAGACTCTTTACCATCGCACATTCACGTGGGATTCATACAATTAGTCATGGTGCTCAAGAGCCTTTATGATCGCACATTCACGTGGGATTTATACATTTAGTCTTAAGTCCCATGAAAATGTGTGACGGTAAAAGCCCTTGACGCCTGTCGGTGCTCTAAGAGCAAGTAGTAATTTTTCCCACTCGAGGCATTGCCTCAGGTTAGGATTCTCTAAGATTCACCAAATCATTAAGACCAATAAACTAACAATTAAGGTATGTGATTAAAGTTAAAAAAAAAAAAAAGACAACAAATATATATGGAAAAAGATAATCAATGACATAAGTAGTAATTTTATTTTAGGTTTTATTTGAACACTTAACCCTATATTTTGAACATCGATCAACTCAGGTAATCTAATTCATAGTTGAACACCTAATCCAATAGTTCAAGCAAGGTACATGATTCTAATGACAAATTTTGATGAAAAAAAGTGAGAGAAAAAGACGATATATTAGTATTGCTATGGCTTCTTACCGGTATCTCCAAAAAGAAAGATAATAATATGTCTAGAAAGATCCATGTCAACTTATTTGTCATAATTTTCCCTAAAAGTATGTTAGTAAAACTATTCGCCAGTTCGCTCAAAATGTAAAATTTTGTCAAGAACAATTGCAATATTCGTAATAATGTATGCAATTAATTATTCTGTAATAACTATACATGAGCATGACATATAAGGCATATATCACCTGCATTCGAAATAGCAATTTTTTTACCCAAAGATAGTTGTTTTTGCACGAAATCCACATGGCTGAATAACACCATTCACCAGATTAACATGTGTAAACTTTTTTCACTCTCTCACCTATGAAATATGGAAAATGAAAAAGGTTGGAAACATGAGCCCCTACATGTTTTCATATCTTGTCAAGTTCGAAACTTCATCGATGTTATCAACTTGTTTGAGTCCAGTTCGCATAGAGCTTTGCTCTGATTTAGAATGAGTCATTCTCTAGTGGACGATAAGATCGATCTCCCAAGATTAATTGATGTGCGAGCAAGTTATCCCGGACACCTGATTAGATCGAAAATAGAAAAAATGTTTTAGATCTGGTCAAAAGTCGTATCTTCCTCATATCCCCTGAGCCAAAAAAGACCTGATTGTCTTTTTCCTTCAATTAAAAAGTCACCGGTGTGATAAAACGTGCACTACATATATACTCCCTCTGTCCCATAAAGTTTGTCCGGCACGGAGTCCATAGAATCAAAAAAAGTTATAGTTCTTTGTCAAAAAAATGTTAATTTTTTTCCACAAAATTATAGAACAAACATTGATCTATTAATTTGTTTAAAAAATCTAATTTTTTTCTTGACAAAAGCCTATTTTTTTTGAGTCTTTGGACTCCATGCTGGACAAATTTTATAGGACGAAGGGAGTATTAGGATTGGACCCACTAGGGGTGACATTTTGAGTTTCTTCATTTCTATTGGAACACAACCACGCAGTGGATAAAATTGGATGCATGCAATGGTTATTTATAATACACTTTTAAATGTTATTTGTGGTCTTGTGTGGTCTATAGAGGACAACTCACATGAGAGATGTGTTATAAATAATCATTGTATTGAAAAATTTCTTTTAAGCGGTGAGCAATCATTACGTAATTATTACTAACTTTTGGGGTGTTTACGATAGTTTTTCTTAGATTTTAGAATATTCTAGACTGTTGATTCAGCTTCAGATTCTAAGTTATGAAAGAGTGTTTGTTATAGTTTTTTATTTTAAATTAAACATTACAGAAGTTGAATAGTACTAGTGTTTACTTTAAAAGCTGTTCAGTTGTCAAGGGTCTCCTCCCCTGGTAGAGCTGGACAGATGAAATCAGAGGCTGGCAAACCTTCGTCCGTAGTGATGGGGTCAATCATATAATGGCCCATATACAGGTCTGGATAGTTGACCGGACTCCAATCAGAGGTACACCAGTGTTTCATGTAACACTCCATTCCGACTATTCCATTTTCAAGCATATCCTGAATCCGGTGGCGGAGGATACCGCAGACGTCTGTTTCGTGTTCAACCTCTCCCGAGTGATAGGCGCACTGTTAACAGCATTTGTAATTCCATGGTAGCGGCTCCTTTAAATCCCTCGGCGGCACTTCCTTGATTAATCCCGCGTTCCTAAGCAGAAGGAAAGCGGTATGGTACGAAACGGCTAGCTGATTGAAACACCGCCCTCCCCTTTCTATCATCACATTGCGAGTTCCCACACGGACGACAGGGAGAGTGACACATGGGTTGCCCATTTTGCAGTGAATTGGTATCTTTTGTTCTTGAACGAAGAGTATTATTAAAATGGTAAATTTAAAATTTGTCTTTATACCAATCACGACTTCGTAGAATTTGTAAAGAACATCAAAATCATTAGCTTCTCAAAAATTAGATTTTGGGCCTTAAAACAGTTTCAAAAAAGTTGGTGAATTACAAAAAGTAGCAAACACTCCGCTGCAAAATTTTAGAAGCTAGAATTTCATAATCTGTTTTCACAATTCTGAGCAAACACACTCTTTATTAATCATACTGTCTAAAAAATTAATTTCGATTACTAAATGGGGTATACACAAATTTATAGCTGTAATTAAATGTTGTGGAATTATTTTCAATATTTAATTGCAATAAATTATGAGTGATTTCTTATTTATTACTACAAATATATCTCATTTTAGCCGATTGGAGTATTTTAATTTGAAACGTATCAAAGTCTATATAATTAATGAATTAAATCTGAAATGACTTTCGACACATCTGAAAAGATAAAGATTTATAAATAAATGTTAAATCCCCCTAGTAAATTACTAGAATCTTGATTAAATAATTACTTTACCCTACCTGAATAAGTCAAACATTGCCGAGGAAATTCAACATTTAGCATCATAGCATGCAATCAGTTTATGACTTCCTAATTACAGCTTGATTACGCAATCAATTTAAAGCCCAGTAATTAGGTCGAATGCGGTAACGTAATCAGATCCTCTGACTCCCGACGCTTTTCACTGCACAACAAATAACATTCGGCCACGTCGCTTACGTCTTAAAATATCTCACCTGCTCCCCGTCCACACAACGCGCGTCCTCTATTTTCCCAAGTCTATAATAGACTCCTATGACCTATCCTATCAAAGAGAAATACTTAATTACATGTAATAAATCTTGTCGAAAATTCGTGTTGATTTTTTTTTTTATCAACGGCAAATTTCATTCCAATAAAGTCATACGGCACACTTATATGAAATTATCATAAAAGTCTAAAACTACTAAAATTACAATACGAACAAACCATAAATAGGCATACAGGCTCAAACCGACACATTGATGCATAGAGTCCATCCGAGTTTCAGTAGAAGAGTAACCCAGAGCTGAATCCATTAGAATGGTTCTTAAATGGCTAATGTTGGCATTCACGGCATAAGGAAAAGGATCCCTCATAGCCGCAAAGGGATGCTCCAATGAGAGAGACTGCTAGCACTTCGAAATTTCGGGCGAACTAGATGACCAGACAACCCACAACAAGCTGGACCTCCTTGCAAGTACCACTGACCGGGATCTAGCAAAACCAGTCCGGACATAGCCAAACCAGGTAACAGAAGAAAGAAATGCATCTAAAAATAACTAATCAAAACCCAATAACACAGATCCATGCGGAGCGCCCGTCACTCAGTCAAAACGAGTCAGGCTGAGATGCACTGAGTTGAAGACGAGTTGTTTATTTCCCACCACCAAATCCCCCAGATCTAGGGACGCCAGATCGGTACTTGACTAGACTGAAAAATCAACCGGTAGAATAAAACAGAGTAAAAAAACAAGGATCCCTTCTCAGCCCTCCTTATTGAACCACCGCCAGCCAACATCCGCCAACACCCACCTCCAAAGCCATGCCGATCTGGACTAGGGCCGCTAGAACTACACCACAGCGCAAAAAATGAATGAGCCGGGCAACCAAAATCCAAAACCGCGCAGAAAATTGAAAAGACAAAGATGGGGGAGATGAAACACACTGGTTGGGGAGAAAAGGAGGGAGGAGAACATGAGGAGAATAATCGAAAATTCGTGTTGATTGGATATTGTTTGATACTTGATCCAAAATCATTTAACTTGAAAAAGATGATTTCGATACAGTGTGGCCTGTACATATTTTTCAAAATTAATATGACCTGATGAGCTACCAAGTCGTATCCGATCAATACAACTTTTGGTATGGTTGAAGTATACTACGAGATCTATATAATGTACAATTTCAACCATTAATGTGAATCCAATATGAGCCCCCAAAAAATAGGATTGGACGGGAAGCTCATTTCCCATTACTGGAGAGGAGCCGGATCCAAGTAAGTAACACTTGTTATATAATGACCTAACTTTTTAGAGACTTTTTGATATGTCTTGTTATTATTTCCTCTGACTTTTTATTAAATTTTGGGGTAGATTATCATGCCGTTCGGCACACGATTAAAGAATTCAGAAGGTTATAAGGCCTCGAAAAAGACATTCTAAAATATTGCATCAATATAGTAGAAATTAAGAGAGAAATAATAACAAAAACAGTGTCAAAAAATTGTCAAGAAGTTAGGCCAAAAAGAGTATATATTTTTCCAAAATTTATGTTCTCGTAATTCGCTTGGGAGTTGTGATATTTGCAATTTTAAGGACGAAGAGTTTGAATGTGCTTATAGGACACCCCACGATATTAGTCAAAAAAGGTTTTCAACTCATTTTTCATAAATATTCCTAATATTTTCCATAATAATAATAATGGAGTCAAACCGACCAAGCGAGTATGCTATTAAACGTAGACGAGAGAGTACAGAAGGTCTTAGCACTAGGTGGGAAATCTCTATAAAAAGGGCCGGAAAGGAAAAACTATAACGACGTGACCTAATTTGCCCGATTTCCAAACCCAACGCAAAGCACCACAAAGTGTCGTCTCTTTCCTTCTCTCTCTACAGAACCCTCTCTCTCTCTCTCTCTCTCCTCTCACGCCTCTCTCTCCAAAATCCGATCGCTCTCCCATTTTCTCTCTGCGATTCTCTTCAATCGTCGTACGATACTATGGAAAGCGTTCCGTTTCGATGTAACTGAGTGATTTTTCTCCATAAAAATTGAATCTTTGTATACTTTTAAGCGCAGAGAGAGGTAGAGATCGATTGGATTGAACGAAGCAGAGAAGAAAAAAAAAGTGATTTCCGAGAGAGGAGTGTGTTTGTATTGGTGTATAGTATATATATACGTATAGGCGCATGAGCTGTTTGGTCAATCTGGGGTTCTCTTTTTCGAATTCGAACCACTTTATAACCTGCCTTTTGGTGTTTATTCTCCATTATTCACCTCAATTGCCTCCTATTGCCTTGTTTAATTTCGACAAACACCTGGATCATAAAGCTTCCTCCCCATCTATACCGTTATTACTGCTATTGTTAACGTTAAGTAACGGTAATCACAGTAATCGTCATCATGGAGTCACGAGATCAGAGTAATCGTCAATTGCGCAGGGGTTTGTTTCATTTATCCCTTTTTATAGTTTTGCTTCTTTCTCTTTGGTTATGTAATTTCAAGATTTGATTTTTTGTTTTTTAATTGTCTATCTAGTTAGTTAGTGTTATGGATATTTTTATATGGTCTGGTGTGAAGTTATTTGGTGTCGGTGGTGTTGGCTGGGGCTTAAGTTTGTTCGGACCAGCTTACGTGCACCTTGAATAATTCCTAAGACCCAATCCCACCGTCCACTAGCATAGGGTCCGTAAAGCCGGGGCAAAGCCCCGTATGGACTGGCCCTTGACAGTTACTTGAGACAGGGAGCAAAATCCCGGTGTGAATCTGTTTGTCACAACTCTTGCTTTTGCTTATGGGCCCAAAGTAATGAAGAAAGCTGATATGTCGTCTGGAGTGAATGGTAATAGCTAATAATACCTTGTCTGATAGAATGATGCTGATAGAGCAATAATTTGATTATTTGTTTTAAAATTGAACATCTTTGGCGAAATGGATAGTAGTAATAACTAACAATTGTCTGATAGCATCATCATGATGATGATGATAGAGCCATAGATTGATTACTGGTTTAATATCTAACATCTGAGGTTAGGTGCAGGTGATGCAGTTTTCTTTTTCATTATATACTTTTGCCTATTGTTTAAAAAACAGGCCGAAAGACTGGATCCACTGGTGCTAAAATTTTGATCCCTATGCCTTAAACAGATATAGCCAAGTCATGTGAATGATCTCAGCCTCCGAACCCAAAACCCGATAATTTTTTCCATTTCATGCCCAAACCCAAACCTGGACCCAGAAAAAAATAGTTGGGAGTCTTCCCTAATTGGTACTGAGGCGGAGCAGAGGGCATTAGATTGGCATCTTATCAGTTATCACCTAGCTTTATGGTACTAGTTTATGTAGGTTATTTCACATTTGTGATTAACCATTCAAATGCTTATGCTTGGTTAGGTAGCAATGTGTCTGACATTTCTAGTTGGACAACCACCAATGGTAGAAGTGTTTCTGCATTTTTCTGAATTTATTAAATTTAGACTTTTCCTGGTGTCCTTGGTCCTTGGGAATGAGAATTTGTTGAGTTAGAGACCAAGGCACATACATACATGACCTTGTGAAATAGTTTATGGCTTATAAAATCACTTGGATCTTGTTAGTGGTTCTCTTGAACTACCAATAATTGACTCAATAACAATATGTGAATTATGACGTATCCATAGCCGTTATGCTGGAACGAGGATTCTAGTCCCTAGGAATTTTCCCATCTTAAATGTAATTGTTATTAATCTTGGTTGTATATCAAAAGCTAAGGAATGTTAAACTTTTCTTGCCAATGATGACTTTCAGTAGATTCTGCCTAGTGCGTACAACATTTGGGCTCGCTGATAAAAGTAAACGATATTCCTCTGCACGGGTAATTTAATAGGTATGGTCTATAGGAGGTGGGGGCAGTTTTAATGACGCCCCAAAAGAAAAAAATGAGAAGGGTTCAAAGCTAAAGAAATGATGAGAAGGTGATATTGTGGAAGAACAATATCACAAGGGTGCAGGAAATAAGGTCCGAGTTGGGTAGGAAAAAGGTAAGTTTCCTCGTAGCCAACTGGAGATTTCAGAATGTCTATGATTTGAACTTGGGAGGCTGAATATTTAAGATAGAGCAACTTGATGATATTGAAGTCCTGAAAAGTCTCATTGCAAAAATTACGTCTCTAGCTATAGCTTCAAATACCTGTTACAAAGTCATAATGTGGATTACAGAAGATCTTGAAGTTGGAGAAAAGTTTGAGAATCAGAATAGTAGTTTCTAGTTTTATGACCTATGGGTAGTTATCCTTTTTTAATGATGCATTGTTGCTTTTGGTAAGCCGAAGTTTAGGTTAAGATGTTATTTATATCTGATCAGATGCAATGTAAAATTTGCAGAGCCTAAATGCTTAACTTGGCGTTTTTTGTCAATAATTGCCTCTGCGTAATTGTTTCTTACCTGCCTTGTGGACAAGGATAGGTTGTGCCTATTGCACATGTGGAAAGACACCAGTTGCCAAGTTTAATCCTTGTTTGTATTGAATAATTTGGAGTTGATGATCGCTAGGAGCCTAGGATATTTTTAACTTCTATTCTCGGCAAGATCGTGATTGGAAGTAGATGTAGAGGCTTGTTATGATTGATTACCTAGCTTAAATCATTGAATAATGACTTTTAATCATGCCCATTAACTTTTGCACCATTATTGAACCATTCATCAATTTGTGCTCGTCAAACTCTAAGGCCCCAATTTGTTTCTTGTAGCTCCTTGCAATTCAGAAGTCGAGAGGAGGTATACAGCATCACCATCTGTTATTGTCATAGGTGGTGGTTTTGCTGGTATAGCAGCTGCTCGGGCCCTTCATGATGCTTCATTCCAGGTAATTGATAGAGATATTTAAGTGATCAAATAGTATAAAGCTGGACACACGTTGATCTGACAGATAGCCAACCCCTTCTGTATGTTGGTTCAAATTCCATGTGCGACGCTTCTGATATTTTTGAATTTTTTTTTTATGTTTGTTCTCTTCCTTTAACTATGATGAAATAGCACCAATGACAGGTTGTCTTGTGCATTTTTTGGCTTTAGCTGTTTATCGGTTACAGTCCCCCTTCCTTTTATAGACAAGCCACAAATGAGTTCCTTGATTATGTGAAAACAGCACAGGAAAGTTCTTTTTTAGGTAGTTAGGATTCTTAGGACTTGATTCTATCGCACATTGTCAGATGTGCCAGTAAATCATGAAACATGTCTTCATGTATGAAAATTGAGACGCTTCCATGTCCATTATTTCTTCCATGACATAAGAACTCTCTCTAAACTTTTCTCTCCCACAGCCGCCTAATCTAGGGTTTTCCGCCTGGGGGGTGGAGTGGCTCCTCCTCACCCCCCCCCCCCCCGGGCCCTCCCCTTCTCCTCTTCCTCCCTCCTCCCTTCCATCTTCCTCTCTCTCTTGCGGTTTCTCCCCTCACCATATGGTTTGGATCCGACGTCGTGCCGGTTTCCTTGCTGGAGGATCTCGGTTTTGGCCTAACGGCTAGCGGCTGGGCTGTTTCCAGGTGGTGGGGTCCCGTGGCCTCTGGTGGTGGCGGAGGTGGTGCTCCTGGGCGGCGGTTCACTTTGTTGGTGCTCTCTGTGGTGCTGATGGGAGTGTTTCGTGTGGTCCTTGGGTGGCGGAGGCTCGTTTTGGTGATGCGGCAGTGGATAGCTCCAGGTGTTTGGGGTGGCGGCTTGGGTGGATGTGTTTAGGGTTTTTTGTTGGGCCTGGCCCTTTGTTTGTTTTTTGTTTCGTGTCTTTGGTTGGGCTTTGCCCTTGCTTGTATTTTGTTTCGTGTAGTTTGCTCTTTGGCCTGTAGTGGAGCAGCGGTGGAGCGCAGGGACGGCGGTGGGGTTGCCTTGCGCGTAATGCCTCGGCGTCGAGGGTGACCTTGGAACCTTAGTCTGATGACTTGGGTTGATCTTTGTGTTTTGTTGTTGTTTCGGCTTTTGAGTTGTATTCTGTACTTTGAATTCCGACGGACCAAAAAAAATAAAAAATAAGAACACTTCTGTGCTTGTCCACTTGCTCGAAACATATTCCATTTTGAAATTGCTGGTACATTTCTTGATTTGGCTCCAAGCCAGACTTTATATAAGGGATACTGAGGCACTGTCAATGTTATTCTGTTCCAGGTTACCCTGTTGGAATCTCGGGATAGAATTGGGGGTCGAGTTCACACAGATTACTCATTTGGTTTTCCTGTCGACCTGGGTGCATCTTGGTAACAAAGATTTTTTAGCTTCCCGTGTTAGAATATCCATTTGTCTTCTCCTAAGTTAAAAACTAAGTTATATCTTCATACTGATGTTTCAGGCTGCATGGGGTCTGCAAAGAAAATCCTTTAGCACCTGTGATCGGAAGACTTGGACTTCCTCTCTACCGTACAAGCGGTGACAACTCTGTGTTGTATGACCATGATTTGGAAAGGTAATCAATTTTTGTTGCATATGATATCCCTCACTTATACCACAGATGCTCTACTTGCAGGTCAGCCTGTAAAGTTTTTGTGGTTTCCTGATCAGAGTATGAACCTTTTGGTTTGATGCAATGCATGCTTAGACAGCTATTTCATTTTCAGCTACGCACTATTTGATATGGATGGGAATCAAGTTCCTCAGGGTTTAGTGAAGAAGGTTGGTGAAGCATTTGAGAAAATTTTGGAAGAGGTGTGTCTTCTCACTCCTGGCCTGTGGCCACTGAAAAGATTCTAGTTCTGCAATCATTTCTTAACATGCTCTTTTTCTTGTTATTTTTTTTTTTTTGCTAAGCTGCTCTTTTTCTTGTTATTGTAGACGGATAAAGTAAGACAAGAAATTATTGAAGATATGTCCATCCTTCGTGCCATCTCAATTGTTTTGGAAAGAAAGCCAGAGTTGAGGTTGTCCAATGGAGCATCATATTTTATTTTCTAACTTACCACCTCTTCGCATAGAACATTTTAAATAACTCTGCATTGCAGGTTGGATGGGATTTCCCATAAGGTCTTGCAGTGGTACTTATGCAGAATGGAAGGTTGGTTTGCGGCAGATGCTGATACTATCTCATTGAAATGTTGGGATCAGGCAAGCTTTCTTGTTCCCCGACATTTTTATCTACTTTCAAGATGAACAGATTGAAAAAAAGGTCTAAGGTGTAAAACTGCATTTCTTTTGACAATGATTGTCGGAGGTTAGATGTTTCATTATTGACAATGAAATCCACATTCCTTCTTTCTTTCCATTCAATAGACGATGGAGATACAAATAAAAATATTTAACGAGACTTTAACACAAGTACTTGTTGGCCACTAGTTTGTATCCATATCTGTCAATAGTGGTGATATTACTATTTGGAGTCTTGGCCAATGTTAACCTAAATCCATCAATAAAAGGCAGAACAGTCCTTTGTCCCTTCTACAACCATTTTATTTCAACATGCCTATGTTTATAGATGTGAACATTACAGTCCGTCTTATCCTTTCTGTTTTGTTTCACAGGAAGAACTGCTTCCCGGTGGTCATGGCCTCATGGTGCGTGGATATCGCCCAGTTATTAATACACTTGCCAAAGGTCTTGACATCCGTTTGAACCACAGGTAATAAACAATTTACAAATCAAATCATTATTCTCTGATTTGGTGCTTAATTGTTCTTTGACCTAATTAATCTTGCTTTTCTTGTCTTTACATCTGTGTTCCAAAGAGTTACAAAAATTATGAGACGCCACAATGGAGTGAAGATTACAGTTGAAGATGGAAGAACATTCATAGCTGACGCTGCTATTGTTGCCGTTCCTCTTGGTGTTCTGAAATCCAATAGCATCAAATTTGAGCCCAGGCTTCCAGAGTGGAAGGAAGCAGCTATTGCGGACCTTGGAGTGGGGATTGAGAACAAGATAATTTTGCACTTTGAAAATGTTTTTTGGCCTAACGTAGAGTTCTTGGGGGTGGTTGCTGAGACTTCATATGGATGCAGCTACTTTTTGAATCTTCACAAGGCTACGGGTCATTCTGTCCTTGTTTATATGCCAGCAGGGCAGCTGGCACGTGACATTGAGAAAATGTCAGATGAAACAGCTGCTAATTTTGCTTTTATTCAGCTGAAGAAAATCCTTCCTGATGCTTCATCCCCGGTATTTTTCTGTGTGCTTATTTTAGGCTCGTTCATTATCGTTGCCATTTACCAGTAGTCAAAATTAGCAGCTTGATGGAGTTGCTTGTCAATTAAATGGAAAGAATACTGAAACTTTGTTTTCCCTTGTTTGTTGTTGCTAAGGAAAGTAATGGACTGAGGAGGATAAGGGTAGTTATTATTATTTTTGTGTGTTTGCGGAAGGCAAGAATGGAAAACTGAGAGGAAAGTAACTTTCTTTTGTTTGATTTCAAGGAATCAAGCAAAGAAATGAAGGATTTTTGTTCTTTCTTTCTTCTGTTAAGTTCGCAATCATACTCTTTCAGTGTGGCTGATATAGTTGCTAACAAAAAAGCGCCCTAGAAAAATTCGGTTCCTAGGGATTAAGCATTGTATATGTTAAAGAAACATGAATAATTCGGTCATAAAGAAAAGTAGTATATACGTGGGTGGAATATTCTGTTGCATTACCTATTTTTTCTTCTCACTTGATGTTTCTCTTGGATGCAGATTCATTATCTAGTTTCTAGATGGGGCACGGATAAGAATTCACTCGGATCCTATAGCTATGATGCAGTAGGGAAACCCCATGATCTGTATGAGAGGTTAAGGGTCCCGGTGGACAACCTATTTTTTGCCGGGGAGGCAACGAGTGTGGACTACCCAGGATCTGTACACGGTGCATACTCAACCGGATTGATGGCAGCTGAGGACTGCAGGATGCGCGTTTTGGAGCGCTACGGGGAGTTGAATCTGTTCCAGCCAGTCATGGGTGAGGAGACCCCGGTGTCTGTCCCGTTACTTATCTCTCGTATGTAACTCTGTATCAACATTGAAATTTACATGTAATGACTAATATCATATCTCAACCGTAAACTCTAAACCACAGAATTTGGGTAATTGTTCAACTTCGGTTGAGCTCTTTCTATCCTGTGTATGTGATGAAACTATGACATTCTGCCTGGATTTGGTGAGAATAGTATTATCTTTTCTGTTTTAGAAGGGAAAATTTCAAAAAAACCCCTGAACTTTGCACTCAATGTCTCAAAACCCCCTGAACTTAACGAAACTTCAAATTACCCCCCCAAACTTTCACTCCGTTAATCAATTTACCCCCCACCGTCTACTTCTGTCAAATGGGTAACGGAAATCGCTGATGTGGAGTTGGATGGCTGTTAGCCTGTCTACAACTGTGTTTTCGTCACTTTCCGGACCAAATCTCGACGATCCGAACCGTTAGATGTGTTTAGAACGTGTTTTTAAGGTCCACCGCGAGGATTTGTTAAAAAAAAAACACTCGGAAGGGGTTGATCGGAGCAGTTTTTGCTAAAAACGCTTTAGCAAAAACT
>JAXBDA010001325.1:0-56828 GCA_036023075.1 Gaultheria prostrata
TTTTCCAATGATTTCTCGCGGGGACCTTGGAAAACACGTTTTAAAAACATTGGACGGTTCGGATCATGCAAAAACATGTTTTAAACCCTTAAAAACACCCAAAACCCTTCGGTCCGGGATCCTTGACCGGATAATTGGTGTATATATATATATAGAGTCCGGTTCCGGTCAGGACTCCCGGACCTAAGGATCCGTCAGGGAGTCTTGACTGGATCCTTGGGCTATATATATAAGGGTAAATGTTCCTAAAAAAAACTCCAAAGGAATAGTTATTGAACAAAGGCAATGCTATTGGCTTTAGGACTGCGCACGGTCTTGAATCAGTTCCAATTTTTAGGAGTTCCGATTCTTAGGAATCCGAAGACTAAACTGCGAGTCAATGTTATTAGAAAATACAATATTTTTTCGGACAAAAAGTTCCTTGATCTAATTCCAAACTTATCCGTAAGTCACATTACGATTCTAGTTTTGTCCAAGGTTTATATAGAAATTACACATTCCTAATAGTGCAACAAACTCAATTAAACTCATTCCTAATAGTACAACAAACAGCAACCAAATTCTGGCATAAATGCAACAACCAAATTCCTAATTCCAGATTCCAACATCATAACATTACATACAAAAAAAAAAAAACTTAAGAGTAGAAGAACAATTTACCCCTTAAGATTTTGTCTGTGTGACTCAACTCATTAAGCATGAAGACTAACTCTTCATCATCAGATGAACTTTCATATTCACTATTCATCTCATATAGAATTTATTTTATATCACTAAACTCTTCACCAAATAAGACTTCAAGCTCTTGTTCTTCATGAATCTTGACCATTTTCTTTGCACTTTTTCCCTTGTTGGGACATTCAGGTGCATAATGACCTTCTTCATTGCAAATATAACAATGACAAGACTTCTTTTTTGAAGTAGTTGCCTTTGTATTTTTCTTTTTATGAACATACTTGTTCTTTTTAGAAAAAATTTTGTTTTTCGTTCAAGGCGTCTATTTAAACATATTCCTCTTTTTAGAAAATTTATTTTTTCTGAAAAGTAGGTTTGCAACCAATGTTTCAATTTTCTTGTAAAATACGATCACAACATTTTTGTCCAGTTTTTGTATTGGAAATCTGGTTTTTTACTTGCTTTTTAGCTTTCACCTCAAGACAGCGGTCTGCTATTTGTCTTAAAACAAAATTAATACGAAAACCCAAATTATCCTCCTTCCCATGTTCTTTAAGAAACTCAGGGTAGTTTTTAAAACTTATTTCATCACATGGACTTGGGAGTTTATGAAAAAAAAATTGATCAAGCCAGTGAGCAGTTATTGCGGGTTTAAGTTGGTAAAAATATTTTTTTGAAAGTTTTACAATACTCTTCAAAAAGACATATATTACATAATTCCAACTTTGACAAAATATAATTTGCATCTTCTTGCAAATTCTGATCACCAAAAAATTCAAATAAATTTTCTTTTATGAGTACAACAAATTGTGACAATATTTGATCATGGGAATTAAAATTGGCTAACAAAGCTATTTTTTCAGGCTTCCTTTTATCTGATTCTTCCCACTGTTTTAACCACTTTAAAACGTCTCCTTGTAACGTTGCTGCTACATAATCAAGGAATTTTTCCTTAGTCCATGTATTTTTGTAATTATTAATAATGATAGACAAAGACTGTGCCCAATCATCTATAGTTTGAAGCTGATCCTTAAAAGGAACATTGGTCAAATCTAAATATGTCCGTTCTGGGCTATAACATATTTATTTAAATCATCTCTTCTAGATGGTGTTAGTGTTGGTTATGAGGTTGAAGAAGTGTCATCCTCAGTTTTAATCTCATTAGCAAATAAATGTTCAGACATATCTGTATCTGAAATATACTCAGGGTCATCTGGATGCATAGGGGGTATCCCATCTGGATTATGGTCTTCTGTTTTTATTTTCCCTAACCTACACATGTATTGTCTTCCTTGTTTAGTGCCATTTTAGACTGATGTGTTTGGTGCCTAAGACCTCCCTAAAGTTCAACTGACCTAAACTTTTTATGATAAAAGGTCTTGAACAAACGGGTAATATGGACTTTGACACGCTCTAAGCGTATGGGTTTCACAACAGCTAAAAATGCAACATAAAACAAAGAACACAAAAGAAGTAAGGATTGTAGTAGAGGAATACTCACATTAATTTACAGCTTGGTCTTGCTATTGAGTTTTTCACCAAGGTTGGTTTTCGTCTTCTTAACTAAATACCAAGTGCTCTGATACCAATAACAGAAAATAAAAAGAAAGAAGGAAAGTTGGCAAGGAAAGAGAGAATATTTATTACGTAGGAAAGTGATGTACTTGATCTAGAATTGTAAAGGAATTGTCTATTTATAGACAAGTTTACATAACCAAAGTAATAAAAATCTAGACCTAATAAATGAAAAAGTCTACTAATAGGCCTTATAGCCTTTTGACTTTGTTTTACAGATGTACAACATATAAAAAGGAGGGGCCTAGCCCTTCTTTACTGTTGTACCAAAGTAAAAAGAGGTCCTAGAGCTCTAGATTAGAAACTTTTACAAACTTTGACAATAGAATTGATCTCCTAAGATTAGTCGAGATGAGTGTAGACAAGTCCATATAATGTGATTGGTAGAAAAATATTTTGAATATTATATTTTATTTAAAGTGTGAATGGAAATTGAATTGATTTAGAGTTGTGTCTTTTTAGTGGCACCTGTTCGCTGTGGACTGACGCGTCTTTTCGTGAACAAAGGTGTCTCTTCTCATTGGTGACTATTCGTAGTGTCACCAGTTAGTCTATATATATGGCATCATTCATTCATTTTTGTAAGTTGATTTTTTTTTTACATTTTCATTGAGTCGGAGTCTTTTCATTGAAGAGAGTACAGACACAAGTTTGGTTCGCCCACCGAACAAATTGGAGTGCTACTTCCGTTCGGTGAAGATCAAGTAGTGCTAGGAGATAGGCGTTCATACAAACCGTAAGCACCGTAGCGGAGACGAATATGTCTTAAGTCCAGAGTGTTAAACACTCGCCTTGATCATCATTTCATTTCATCGATTTCCAGGTTTTGCATTCCGATTTTATAGCATTCATATTTTCGGTTTTATCACAAAAAGTAAACAAATATTTTTTAACAATCTTAAGACAGATTATGTTTTTACTTTTTGTGAATTTACTATATATATATTAGATTCTGTTCATTGCATAGAGAGATTTGTTTTGTCCCAAAACTTGATTTGCATGTGGATACTATCCACGTGGTGGCCCGTTACTTCACCCGGTTTGGTGGTACGGTGTAGCTCAACTGGTTAATGACGCAGATGCTTGTTAGAGGTGGCAGATTGGAGATGGAAACATGGTGGTGTTGGGGTCAACTTTGCCCACTCGGTGTGGAGGGGGTGATTGTTGGGATTCCACCTCGTGTCGGCTGGATAGGCTTAGTCCCGGAGGGAGAGATTATGGTTTTATTTGAGCATGTCTCGGATATAAATACTCTTGTACATCTTTTTATTTTGTGTGACAAAAGTGAGAGGCAGTGACTAGAGAGATACACGAGTAAACAACAAGGAATTCATTATTGTGAGATTGAGAGTGAGTGTGCAATCACCACGGATACTATCTCTAGATTATAGTGAAATCTCCCTCCCTGTGGAAGTAGGTCCATTGTTTGGCCGAACCACGTATATTGTGTGTCTCGTTCTTGCTTGAATTTACTGTTTTTTTGCATTAGGTGCGTGTTTGGCATAACAATACCAGTCACGGTTGCCTCCGGAGAAAGAAGTTTTTCGAAATTAAACTTGATCAAAAATTACCTTCGGTCAACTATGTCGCAATAAAGGTTAAATGGATTAGTTATGTTATCAATTGAAGAGATATGGTGTCTAAACTTGATTATGAGAGATTAATACTATTTTTGCTGTGAAAAATATGAGAAACGTGATGTTTAAGTAATATATTTCGAATTAACGTATATACTGATTATCGAGCTTTGTGTTATTATTATTTTTAATTCTTGTAGTCTTTTTTTGTTTTGTTTGTATTATACAACAGGTCTCAAAAATAATGATCGCATCCAATCTCAAAAAACTTAGAGCCGACACTGGATGCTGTGGTCTTCATGCTGCTGATACTGACTGCTACTTAGGTGCATTTCAACATGTATTACTCTTGTAATTTTTGTCTTGGGTATTTTCTATGTTGACACGTTGTCAACTGGGTTCTTTCTTTTAGGTTCTTGAAGGCAAATATGATTGTTGTGAAATTGGGTGTCAACCTAATTGGGATGCTTTCTTTCGTTGTGATGCCGTTTTTTCATCCTATTAATCTTTGTAATCCATTTTCAAAGATTAATAAAATCATCTTTTGCTTTTCAAAAAAAATAAAAATAAAAATTATTTGATTAAGTCATATTACGTTTCAAATATAATAATTACCCTAACCTTTTTACACAAACAAAAACAACAGAATGAGAAAAAAATCAGCGACAGAATGGCCAAATGACACACTGACCGTTCTCTGAATCTTTAAGTCCTCTCTTCAATCCTCACTGGAAACCCATCTTCCATCTTTGTCGTTAGGAACGATACGAAAACCGGCCCCTTACCTTCCTCAAAAGCGGGCACCACCCGAAACCGTTGGAAAACGCCGGCAACCACCCTCTTCATTTGCAGAAACGCCATCTCCTTCCCCAAACAAACCCTAGGCCCCGCCTGGAACACCGGGTACATGTAGGGGTCCCGTCCCACAAAGTTCCACTTCCCTTCCGCCGCCGACACATCATCTCTCTCCAACCACCTTTCGGGTTTAAAATCCGCCCAATCCTTCCCCCAAATCTTCTCCGACCTCCCCATTGCATACGGATGGTACACCACTAGCGCGCCTTTCTCCACAGAAGTCCCATCCGGCAAAACATCATATGCGACGGATAATTTGACGTCAACTGGAACAGGCGGGTATAGCCTCATGCTTTCGCATAGCGATGCGTGGGTGTAAACCATGTCCTTCACTTCTTCGTAAATTGGAGATTTAGATTTCTCATAGATCTCTCTGAGAATTTCTCCTTCTACGTTTGGGTTTTTTGAGACTAACCAGAAGAACCAAATCAATGCGGCTGAGGTGGTGTCTCGACCGGCTAATATAAAGCTGATGACTATATCTGTTACGAAGGTTTCATCGTTATGGCCAGAGCTCACAAATCGAGATAAAAGATCAGATGAATCGAGTTCCGATTTTTCGTTTAGTAGTTGTTTCTTCTCCTTGACTAGTCCCTTGGCAAATTCCTTAACTCCTTCCACGGCAATTCGGAGATCCTATTGAAAAACAGAACAAAAAAACGTTAGGAAAGAAGCAATTCAATAATGGGGCCAGTTAACCTCAGAGTGTATCGAGTGGATCTCAGCCATCGGCTGGCTTTCCTGAATCGTTTCATGTTTTATATCTCTTGTTCCAAACACTTTCCACCTCACTTTTGGACTAGTTTTGTCGAATATTATTTTTTCATTTTTATTATTTCTACTCTTATGTTTTTTATATCCTTGCTCGTCAAGAGGAATGGTTATATTTAAAAAAAGTTTAAAACAAACTTCCATGTTAGCTTCTTTCAACTCCTTCGGTGCATATTTTACATTTGTCTGATTTCGATTCTTCGCGTCGAAAGGATTTATTAATCAAAATACTCTTAATAAAAAATTAAATTTCACCAAACCCAAAAATAATCTTCTTTTTCTGAAAGCAGTACTGATTAGTTGCCATAGTTTCACGGCAATTCGTATTTATGGCAATTGAATAATCTCTCTTTCCATTTTATTTTAATCACTTTAATTCCTTTAATTTATCGGTTTTATTATCACATAAAAATTTTTACATTACCTTTTCAGATCCAAAATCGAGACGGCGTTTAGCTTTCCACAACAACGGATGAACATGCTGTGACCTCTGACTACTAATCCGAACCGCATCTTCAAACGACTTCATGAACTTCACCTGCGGCAGAGATGGCACCAACGACGCCGGATCGTAGCCAAACGCGATCGCACACACATTATCAAACGCAAACCGCTGTAAAATGTCCTGCAGATCGAGCACAGTGTTATCAGCAGCAGCCGCTGACAGGATGGGAATTAAACGGTCGTTAAGCTCCGTGTCCACTACGTGTTCGACGAATTTCCTCAATGACTTGGTGTTGAACTCGTGGATGGCGACTTGTCTCTGAAACTTCCAGCTGTCGCCGTTGGTGTTGAATATGCCGTCCCCGAGTAAGTCGGTGAGGGGCGAGTTAGAGATGGGGCTCTTTTGGTAATTGTGGAATTGTGTTTTGAGCATGTGTTGGACGTTGAGAGGGTTGGCAGTGTAGATATGGCGGCGGCCGAGGGGGAGGCGGAGGACGAAGGTGGAAGTGGGTGAGTTTGTTACTAGTTCGGACGTCCATTCGACGCTTCGGTTTCGGTTTGCGTGGATTGAGAAGAATGAGCCGATTATTGGGTATGATTTTGGGGTATTAGTGGTAGTAGCAGTTGTAGGGGAATTGGATGGGAAAAGGGTGTTGAAAATGGACCTCCATTTGAAGATGAACAAGAAGAGGAAAGGGAGGAGGAAAGAGAGGAGACTAGTAGCAGAGAGCTCAAGGTCTAACATGGCTGGCTTGGCTGGTATGAAAAGTTGGATAGTTGGTGTTTTGTTTGATAATTGGGAATAGATGCAGGGCTATTTATAGATGTACTTGTTTGTGTGGTTCAGAGAGGTGCTCAACCATACCTCGAGGTTTTCACTTATAAGTTACTTCCTCCGTCCGGATTTGTTGATTCGTTTTAGGGATTTCAATTTTTTTTTCATTATTTTTTGTGTATTTTTTCTTTACTTTACTCTTTAACTTTTGGAAATGGACAAACACTTTCGAACTTGAAAAAGCATATTTGTGGACCAACAAATCCGGATAGAGGGAGTACATTATTTTCATCTCTTCGAAAGCCTCGCAGGATCAAGATAGGGAACTTCATCGTAGGGAATCCGAAATCCAATGTGTTGATAGATTGTCTCATTTATCGCGTGGGCCCTGCAATGGGTACACTAAATAGTGTACATTGTACTGTGTGCGACTCACTTATGGATTAAATAAAAATCATTCGAGTCGCTTAATTTGTTTAGTATATTTTTGGAGGGTCATTGTAAGAAACCCAGCTTGGTCGGATATCGGAAATGGTTTTATAAGTTTGTTAACATTTGCCCGTACGATCCAGGGATTGAAACTTAAATAAATTGATCAAACTCTTATCGATATATGACCACTATGCCTAGTTTCGCTTTTAGCGGTATTGAAAAAATGCCGGTAAAAGAATTAAAACTGGCAGAAGAAGTATTTCCGGAGGTAATGACGTCGGGAACACCGCCTCCAAAGCAACCGTTAGGAGATTAGAAACGGCGGTAAATGACCGCCAATAAAAGTTCCATACTATTAGTGGTTAGTTGAAAAAAATAAATTATAGTGCTCAGATAAAGAAAACAAAGCGTGTCTCGTTTCCGTTAAATCAACCATTTTTGTTGGGTAATTTCATTGACCTGCTATGTGATTTCTGACAAAAGCATAATGACCAAATAAATCGACAGAATGCATTTTACTACATAATAAATACTCCCTCCGTTCCTAAATAAGATTCCCACTTTCTTTCTCTTGCCTTTTTTCAAATAAAAAAATGAAGTACTTTCATGTATCATTTTTTGAATTTTTTTGCACCGAATTAAAGTACTCGTCAAGTACTTTAATTTGGTGAGAAAAAATTCGAAAAATGATTTACGGAAGTAGTTCATTTTTTTATTTGAAAAATAGCACGACTTTTCGTAGTGGAACATTAATTTGGAACGGAGGGAGTAATAAAACTGTGGGTACAACATTCGGTATTCGCCAAATACACACCTCATTAATCCAACCATGATCTTGTTCATAAGTCTTTTTGCAATTATTTTCGTCTTGTGATGATATTGCCACGGGTCAACGTTAAGTCTCCTGCACGAGAACTTGACTGGAGCCTGGGGTCAACATTGTTCACCAGTCATTAGAAAGGTCAAATTGCAAGGAACCAGCACGTTTTACCGTGTCCGATCGGCCACCATCAAAGACCATTCATGTTGAACTCTCTTATCGTCCCCTACACGTCTTGAGAACTTTCTATGACTGGAACTTTCTGTAGGCATCAGGGATGGGGCAGAGGGGATCAGTAGAGGCGCGGCGGTCGCCCCTGCAAGGAAAAAAAAATCTCTAATATTATACGTAAATAAAAAAAATTCCTATTAATTATATAGGCTCGCCCCTGTGAGGTATTTTGGAAAAAATATTCGCCCCTGCATAGTGAAATTTCTGGCTTCGTCCCTGGTCGGCATGTATAGAAACTCAATAATGCTGCTAACGTGACACAAGTGGCGGAGGTGTATTGTGGCAGGGCGAAGCCTCCTGCGTCTCAAAATTTAAAAAATTAAATACTCCATAATACAATTTCTGAATTTGAATATTATTGATATTATTCGTATAATAGATTAATTCTTATATACTTTTATAATTTGGTGAGTAGTTGTAGTTAGTGGCTAATTCTGAGAATAAAAAAAGTGTCATCTTCAAATTTTGTCTATACCAAAAGAGTGTTTCCTTTAGAATAACATTCGCTAATTGTAGTTGGTGTCGTAGGACTCGTTGAGATGAGTAATCAGTAAAAAAAAGTAGTTTCATCGGACATCGATAGAAATCAAAAAAATAAAATATTTTGTGTTTTGATTGTCCAGTCAGTTTTAAAGCAAAATGCAATCTCAACTAAATCTTGTTTATTCAATCATCAAATGAACTCATACATCATTTCTGCTTGTGCTACTTGCACTTACAACTGGCATATCTATTTCTTATTCTATAACTGACTGACCGACTTAGGTGAAATGATTCGGTGTGGCAGTATCTTGATCACTAGAGGGTGAGTTTCCCACTTGATAAAATCAGATTTTATCAAGTTTTGATTAAATCAACTCTTGATTTTTTCAAGTGGGGAAAAAAATCTGATAAAATCTCTAAAAATCTGAGATTTTATCAGATTTTTTTTCCCCATTTGATAAAATCAAGAGTTGATAAAAATCAACTCTTGATAAAATCTGATTTTATCAAGTGGGAAACTCACCCAGAGTGGGTGAACTCCTTAACAAGTTTGTCCGTTGGGCCAAAGACCATTCATTTTGACCTCTCTCATATATCGTCCCCAATGACGCCATCGGAATTCGGAAGTCGGAACCTTCCTATGATAGGAATGTTTACGAGGTTTTTACTTTATTTTTAACTATCGGTGTTGTCGCTGGTGGCGATGAACCTTGCTATTTGCACAGATCCAAAATTACCTCATTTTCTTCACAATTTTTTGAAGGACATGGGGTGATTTTGGATCGAGCACTTAGGGCCGTCCGATTGCGTTTATTCCCGAGATAGGGCCCCTCGGAATTTGATTTTGAGATGATTGAACGGCTCGGATCATTTGTGTCCTCATATTTATACTCTTACATACACTAATTTGATATAAGAAATAGGCCTCACACCCCACTGCATGCATGCGCATATGTAATTTTCTTACTAATTTATGGATTCTCTTGTTTAGGTGTCTTTTTTCTACATATTACTTGTGATATGATTAATGCTTTTTTTTTTTTTTTGAACAAGATATGATTAATGCTTAATTGTTTAAAATTGGAACGTATTATGATCTGGCATTTCAAGATATATATTTGATGTAAGACTTTTGTTGTCGCGACTCCCTATTTAAAAAATGTCGCTACCACATTATGATGATACATTTTTAATCGTTGAGTAAATGTTTTTATAGGTGGATGATTTCTAAATTGCTTTATTAAATTTGATCTAGCTAATTGTTTCGACCATTTTATGCATGCTGTAAAGTTCACCCTGTTGAAAGATAAGCTTGATTTGGATTTCTCATATGAGAAATTTAAGAGTCAAAGATATGATATGCAAGTGAGAGATTTTGGATAACTATGTGCAAGGAAATCAAAGAAGTAGGCTAAACGTTTTTGGTATATATTGTAGCTCTAGTTTTCTATATAAGGTCTTGTATCAGTACATTAAAAAAAGGGGAAATATAAGGGAGAAAAAGAGAAGAGAGAGAGAGAGTAGAGCAGAGAGAGATTTGAGGGAGCCCTTTATAGGCCTCCCCTACCTCCAGTGGGAGGGAAAATTATTTAGTGCATATGTTGAGTGTGTGAGATTAATTAAAAGAATTTGTGTAATTGTATTAATTCGTGTTACAGATTGATACAAAGAGGAGTGTTTGAATGTATGTTATATTTCTCTTACTTTCCCAACGCACCCGTCCTCACTTTTGGCCGGAGTGACAATGTTTTAATAAAAGTGGTTAGTATTGCAATACAAAACCAGCATCTGCCCCATATTATTAAAAGGAGGATATCTTCATGCTCCATCAAGAAAGGTCATATTGACGGGACCACCGTGCTCGTTGTTCGGCCACCACCAAAGACCATTCATCTTGACCTCTCTTGTCGTCCTCAATGACACCATCGGTACTTCCTTCCGAAAGGATGTTTCCGAGGTTATTTTTATTTTATAATTTTTTGGCTGAGCAAATTTCTAGAGCTTTTTTAAGGGTAACACCCTAAAATGGGTGTACCGCATTCACTCTTGTATTTTAATCGCAATAGTTCTAACTTCTAAACACAGTATGAGATTGAACATTATGTGAGATTCTATTTGAAGTAATAGTCAAAGTGCATTGTCGACACACAGTGTTTTGGTGTTGCAAAACTTCAACAATATCGAAAAGCCGAGCCTGGGCTTTTGTTTAAATCCACTAGTATTTTGTTCAAGGGCGGAGGTACATCGGTACAACTATAGGGTCGATCACTTTGACCCGAATTATATAAACCTCTTAATTTAGTTCTTTCATTAGGTTACCAAATAGAAAAACCAACTTGAGCAAGGATATAACTCTTGTAGATCCATCTGTTGGTATCCCTTGGCTTCCAAGGAGAATATATGGAGTTCGAGTCTATAGAGAGACTTCAAACTCCCTTCGTTTGTTAATACACTAACTTCCCCGCTAAAGCTCCGCTGAATCTGATCGCATGATTTAAAAAAAAAAAAAAATCTTTTGATCCTACTTACCGAAAATCCTCGTTCATCCCTGTGATGAATCTGTATTTGTTTCTCATTGAATTCAAAGGTAGAATACAACCATACATATATAAGAAAAGATACAACCAACTGAGAAAGGATAAGTATGGAAGGAGAATAACAATCCTAAAATTATGGGAAGGGATTGCTCCTATAATATTTATTTGGTTGATCTTAATTGATTTGTTGCCGAGTATGGGACAACTAACCCGTAATGTTCGCTAATAGTTAAGACAAAATCCATATTCAGTTTACGAAATTACCCCCAACAACCCATTGGTTTTAGACACTTGTGACATGTGCACCATTGTGGTTAGTGGCTAATTCTGAGAATAAAAAAAAAGTGAGCCATCTCCAAATTTTGTCTCAACCAAAAGGAGTGGCCCGAGTGGCTGCAGTATTAGAAGGGGTATAACTTATACCCCCTGTTTTATTTCGGTCCCACCATTTGGTGCATGATTTGGCAAATTTTTTGGGAAGGGTATAACTTATACCCCTCCCAGATTAATACTCATCTATGCCCCTGAAAGGGTATTAATTAATAACAGGGGGAGGGGTGTTATAGTTTAATGCCCCTCAATACCCCTGTAAAATTACTCCACTACCCTCCCTTATCCCCCTTGGCCCTTACCCTTGCAATTTCTGAACCCCATTTAATCTAAGACCGAACCCCATTTTAGTTAATTTAAGACCTTGCAATTTCCTTCGAATAAAAAAATAAAGTACTTTCGCGCATAATTTTTTAAATTTTTTGCACCAAATTAAAGTACTAATCGAGATCTTTAATTGATACAAAGAAGTTTGAAAAATTTTATACTTTAAAAGATTGACATTGTTGGCTTGCTTTGCAATATCCTTCGGATCAAAAAGTAAAGTACTTCCACATTAAATTTTTAATTTTTTTGGCACCAAATTAAACTACTACTAATTGAGATCTTTAATTCAATAAAAATTTAAATTTTTTATACTTCTGAATTCGACATTGTTGGGGTATAACATAAAAATTAGTAATTAGTTATTATAAGTACAAAATGCATAATTAGAAGAAAAAAAATAGCAAAAAATTAGGTGGTACGCGACATTATTAAAATGAATAATTAAATCTGTTAATTTTAGATATAATTAATAAAAAGAATTATTATATCATATTTATTGAGAAGTATAATTAATTTAATTAGTCTTGTATTTATGTATTTATTTTAGAGTAATATTCAATATAACTATTGCACAAGGGCAAATAAGTCATTTGCTAGATTTTTACATCATCCATCCAACTTTATTCTCATTTGTCACAAATTCATCCAAACTACGTACTATTTAATCCCCCTCCATAAATGTCACATCAATGTGGGTCCACTCGTACTAATTAATACCCCTTACTATCTTATCCCCTTACTATTTAATCCCACCAAAACATATCCTGCATCAAATCGGGCCTTTATAATAACTACCCATAGTGACGAGAAAATTGAGCGTAAATAGGATACCTCATATGTGGTGTCCGAGACCGTCCAAAACACTTTTAGACAGTCAAGATACACGCTGAGTACCGCCACGTTGGCACCCAAAATTTTCTCCATTGTGACAATTGTTAGTATGAAATACTTAAGATTTCTTCCTCCCATGGACGGAGTCAAGATTTTTGCATAGGGGGGCTGGCTATATTTCTGGAGCAGGTACGGGGCTATATAATTTGATGATACATATTTTCTCAATATAATAGTAGAGTTTTTTCAAATCGCAGCAGGGACGACAGCCTCTACTAACCCCCTCTCTCCATCCTTACTTCCACGGATACAAGATACTAAACCCCTCTCGACCGAGATGGACGGTCAAGATTGCAGACGCAGCACACCCCCGAATCCTTAAAATTGGCACACATTATGATTTGGCAGTTCGAGATATATACTCGATGTAAGACTTTTATTGTCATGACTTTGATCCCTATCTGAAAAATGACACTACCACATTCCCTGGGATTTATGCTAATACCATTTCTAATCTCGCATAAATGTTTTTATAGGTGGATGATTTCTAACTTGTTTTTTGTAAATTTGATCTAGCTAATTTCGACATTTTGTGCAATTAAGGTTCACACTTCCTCACTTTTGGCCAAAGCAAGTGGTTAGTAAGTTGTATCTTCATGCTCCATTAAGAAAGGTCATATTGCCAGCCTGCCAGGGACAACCAAAGACAAATTCATTTTGACCGCTCTTTCTCCTTTCGTCCTCAATGACATCATGGATACTTCCTTACGAAGGATGCTTCAGAGTTTCTAGAGTTTTTTTTTTTTACGGTAAATATATGGGTACCGACCAAACGGAGATAGACCATGTACCGACGGCGCCGGAGACCCCCGTGTGGGTCCCAAACTGCCAATTCGAGCCGTTCATCGTGCTCAGAATCAAAATCCGAGTCGGTCCAAGTGGGAATCGAGGCCATCGGACGGCTGTAAATGTTCGATTCAAAAATCACCCCATTTCGTGCAATTTGAACGGCTCGGATTGGCCGTTTGGGATCCACACGGGGTCCCCGACGCCGTCGATACGTGGTCGGTCCCCTTTGGTCGGTACATATAGCATTGTTCTTTTTTTTTAAGGGTAACACCCTAAAATGGGTGTACGGCATGTACTTTTGTATTTTAAATCATAAAAATTGAAAACACAGTCTTGGTGTTGCAAAACTTCAACACAAAAAAGCCGAGCCTAGGCTTTTGCTTGCTTAAAATCAAGTGGTTGATTTTAGCAAATAAGGAGATCACTTGCTAAAATCAACCTACTTTATTAAAATTGGTTGATTTTAGCAAATGGTATCCTCATTTGCTAAAATCAACCACTTGATTTTATGGGATTTCCGTAAAATCAAATAGCAAACTTGGCCTCCATTAGTATTGGGTTCAAGGGGGGAGGTACATAGGAACAACCAGGGTCACTTGACTCCAATATAAAAACCTCTTAATTTAGTTATTTCATTAAATTACAAAATATAAAAACCAACTTGAATAAGGATATAACTTTCGTAAATATGGCTCTTAACCCATCTATTTGTACCGGCTTCAAAAGCGAAGATATGGAGTTCGAATCTACAGAGGTTCAAACTCCCTTTCGTTGTTAATACACTAATTTTCCCGCTAAACCCCCGCTGATGTATATATATATCCCTCTCATTCTCACATTTTCCGATTGAATTTTGATGATCTGAGCCGTTCAATGTATTTAAAACATATTTTTAAAGGCCCCTTTGAGAATTATACAAAAAAATGGCCGGGAAGGGCTTCATCCGAACAGTTTTTCATACAAACCGTAGGATATATATTTTATGAAAAACTATTCGAATGAAGCCTTTTCCGGTCATTTTTTTTTAGGATTCCTCGCGGGAACCCCTAGAAACACATTGGACGGTTTGGATCATCAAAATTCAATCGGGAAAGGTGAGATCCTGACTTTGACAAAAGTGAGTTAGGGATCCCTGACTAGAAGTTTTCCCATAAGTCAGGGATCCCTGACTTTAACAAAAGTAAGGACTCCCTTACAGAAATTCTGTAAGGACCTCATGGAAAGGGGTCGAATCTCAACGATCAGCACCGCTCAATGTATTTAAAATGTGTTTGTAAGGGTCATCGCGGGGAATCACCAAAAAAAATACCCGGAAGGCCTTCATTTGAGCATTTTTCGATAAAGTATATATGTACGGTTATTATGAAAAACTACTCGGACGAAGACCTTTCGGGTATTTGTTTTGGCGATTCCTCACTTGGGCCTTGGAAAACATGTTTTAAACACATTGAGCGGTTCAGATCGTCAAAATTTGGTCCGAAAAGTCAAAAAAGGGGTGGTCAACACGGAGAAGATTCGTAAGGGAGTCCTTATTAGATCATGATCATATATATGACTTTGAGCCCACTAACCAAAAGTCTTGGTTCAAACCCCTGATTGGGTTTGATTCCGCTCAAGTCCCCAAACTACGTGCTTTTAGCTAATATTTTAGGTATAAGGTGAAAAAAATAATGAACTTGATATTCCCTTCAAGACTTTCCCCACAATTTATGTTATACCATTTGAATAATTGTAATCTTGGTTACGGGTGGATTGTTTATAACTAGGATTCAAATTTCAGGTAATTCGATTTACCTGAAAGCAACATCATTCTAGAATTTGAAGCTTGGATTCTAGCTCCTGGAATTTCAGATCATAGCCCTGTTTTGATAACAGTTATGCCAGAAGTTATCAGGAAAAAACCATTCAAATTCTTCAAGTTTTGGATGGCACACTCTGGTTTAAAGAGGTGCGGGGTTATTCTTGGTCTGAATCTGTTCAATGTAATTCTGTTATGCTTAGATTCAGTGTAAAACTAAGGAGGCTTAAGCCTATCCTTGAGGATTTCAGTACTCAGTATTTTTCCAAATTATCTTCTCAAGTTGCTTTGGCTAGTGAAGTGTTGCATCACATCCACTCTTTGCTATGATCTAGTCCTCATGATGTTGGGTTCTGTGAACAAGAGAGGGAAGCCCTTGGTAGATTTATGAGGCTTAGCAGTGCAGTGGAAGCTTTTAAGAAGAAAAAATCAAGGGTCAATTCCAAAAAAACTCACCAAAAGATGGCTTCTCATACTCTTAGGAATAAAATTCTTTGTTTGGTTGACTGACAAGGGAATAGATTTGTGAAGCCTGCGGCTATGAAGGATGAGATTCTGGATTACTATCAAGGCCTGCTAGGGACTCCTTTTCCATCACATGGTGATGCTTTTGAAGAGCTCAAAGCTTCTGTAAGAGTTCAAGTTCATGAGGATTGGTGGGCAGGTTTGATTTAGCTTGTTTCTGAACTAGAGATTAAGCATGCCCTTAAGTCCATTAAAGGTGATTACCTCGGTCCCCAAAAGTAGCTCCCCTTCTACAACAAAGGACTTTAGGCCCATTGCATGTTGCAATATTCCTTACAAGTGCATATCCAAAATTCTAGCAAATAGGCTTCAATCGATTCTCCTTCAGATTATCAGTCAATGCCAAGCTGCTTTTATCAAGCGGAGAAGTATTGTGGATATATAATGTCTTCTTAATGCATGAGTTGGTGAAAGACTAGCATAAGGATCAAGGTGTGCTATGAAGTTAAGACCTTATGAAGGCTTATGACTCAATGGCATGACAGTTTTTATTTTGATTCTTTGACTGCTATGAACTTTCCTAAGGTTCTTATAAAAGGGATCAAACAATGTGTGACCTACGTCAAAGTCTAAATGGTTGAGGCAAGGGGATCCTATATCCCGTTATCTTTTTTTTGATTGTTATAGAGGCTTTTACATCCATGCTACAACGCGAAATTTCTCAAGGCCAATTTACCTTCCATCCGAAATGTTTGTACCTCCAAATTCCACATAAATTTTCATTCTTTTTCAAAGCCTAGTTAAATTTTAATGTTAATTTGCCCATTTATTATTTTTGGAAAAACAAGACAGTTAGCTTCGCATACAAAATTACAACAAGAAATTAATTTTAACAGTAAAAACTAGGGGCCGGGGAGGGAGAGAAGGAAGAGAGAAGTCGGTAAAGATTTTTTTGACCTTTTTTTTACTTTGGTACAGTTGTAAAGAAGGGCTAGGATATAAGGCTATAAGGCCTATTAGTAGACTTTTTCAAAGCAAACATTATGTCCCATCCAAATAGATGGAGGCTAGGCTATAAGTCTATAATGTTTACTTCTTTAAAGCAAACATTATATGTTGTACATCTGTAAGCAAAGTAAAAAGGCTATAAGGCCTATTAGTAGACTTTTTCATTTATTAGGTCTAGATTTTTATTACTTTGGTTACGTGTCATTTACAACTGTAGATCATGTACAAAGTCCCTCACTTTCCTACGTAATAAAAATTCTCTCTTTCCTTGCCAACTCTCCTTCTTTCTTTTTATTTTCTGTTACTAAATACCAAGGTTGGTTTTCTTCTTTTTAACTAAATACCAAGTGCTCTGATACCAGTAGCAGAAAATAAAAAGAAAGAAGGAATACATACTAATGTATTTTTTACAGTTAATGCTAATTCTTTTTCATAAATATGCTTAGGCAAATATTGATAAATAAAAATATTGCGCAACAAAATATCACCATACATATAGGGAAACACATAATTTTTGGAATGACAAATTTAGTATCTCCCATCCAAATAGATATGTTTTTTGCCTTAAACTATATTTCAGTATTTCCACCATCAATTCCTGTAACTAAAATTGGGTGCTTCATCAATACCCATTTTTCTTTTGGAATTGCATTCCATTTACAGGTACAAATAGTAGCTCCTGTATCTATTAAAACATTTAGGGGGTTTATATCCCGAAAAATTAAAAGTACTCATAACATAGGTATATCTTTTCTTACCTTGACTAGGAGAGAAAATAATTTCATCATTTTTTTGTTTGAAAATGATAAATTTGTGCAGTTTGAATGTCTTCGTTCTTCTAAATTTTATGCGAAGTACCAGGCATAATGGGAACTTGTACAGTTTTTGTAGCAATAGGTCCTCTTGATGGACTAGAAAAATCTTTTTGCCAAACATTACTAGGCATAGATTTATTATGAAAATATAAATTTTTTCCTGAAACTTGTAATTCAATACTATTCCTAGAGGATGATTGCCTTCTAGGTTCTACCAAATCGGTAAGTAACCAATTCCTAGGAATCTCTAGGTCTGTCCAATTTATTAACCTAGGTTGAATAACAGAATCAAATTGTCGTGGCTCAAAAATTTCAACCATATGTTTATTTATGGGTTTCGTAGATGTCTCGGGAAATTTTGTTAACTCATGGATTGTCCTCCATGCATTGAATTGCCAGATCGTTGAAATTTGATTTCATATCAATTCCTCTGGTCTTAATTCTCATACGAACTGTATCTTCTAAGTTTGGGTCATTAATGGAGATAAAGAAAATCGGTTTTATGTTAAGCCAAATTACTCCATTGACTAAATTAGGTTGAATACCTCCAATGACTGCTTTCATGGGGTCAGTAAATCTTTTTTCAAATAAAACAGACAAAATAGGACTATCTATCCCTTGCCTAAGTAAAGCATTAATCCTAACTTGGATTAATCCAATATGTATATAGCGGACTTCTGGATATTTCTGTTTCCATCTTGCTATCTTTTGTTTATCAAAAAGAGCAATATCTACATGTTCGTCACTAGATAACTGAGAAGTGGTGTTTTCACTATATTTCTCAAAAACTCGGGCTGAGAACATATTAAATCTAGAAATTTTATAAATTTCATCCTTTAACCTCTTGAAGTTTTTCAAACTTCTCTATGTCCTATTCAGCGAAGAGTGTTTCTTCAGCCATCACATCTCAGAACCTTAATGTTTCTAATTCTTCTGCAGGACTAGGGGTAATGTAAAACGATGAGTCTTTGAATGTGTGACTTAACTCATTAAGCATGAAGACTAACTCTTCATCATGAGATGAACTTTCATATTCACTATCCATCTCATATAGAATTTCTTCTATATCACTAAACTCTTCACCAAATAAGACTTCAAGCTCTTGTTCTTCAAGAATCTTGACCATTTTCTTTGCACTTTTTCCCTTGTTGGGACATTCAGGTGCATAATGACCTTCTTAATTGCAAATATAACAATGACAAGACTTCTTTTTTGAAGTAGTTGCCTTTGTATTTTTCTTTTTACGATTATACTTTTTCTTTTTAGAAATTTTTTTGTTTTTCGTCCAAGGCTTCTATTTAAACATTTTCTTCTTTTTAGAAAATCTTTTTTTTCTGAAAAGTAGGTTTGCAACCAATTTTTTAATTTTCTTGCAAAATACGATCACAACATTTTTGTCCAGTTTTTGTATTGGAAATATGATTTTTTTTTACCTACTTTTTAGCTTTCACTTCAAGACAGCGGTCCGCTATTTTTCTTAAAATAAAATTAATACGAAAACCTAAATTATCCTCCTTCCCCTGTTTTTTAAGAAACTCAGGGTAATTTTTAAAACTTATTTCATCCCATGGACTTGGGAGTTTATGAAAAAACCGATCAAGCCAGTGTGCAGTAATTGCGGGTTTATGTTGGTAAAAATATTTTTTTTAAGTTTCACAATACTCTTCAAAAAGACATATTATCTAATTCCAACTTTAACAAAATATAATTTGCATCTTCTTGCAAATTCTGATCACCAACAAATCCACATAAATTTTCTTTTATGAGGACAATAAATTGTGACAATATTTGATCATGGGAATTAAAATTGGCTGATAAAGCTATTTTTTCAAGCTTCCCTTTATCTGATTCTTCCCACTATTTTAACCACTTTAGAACGTCTCCTTGTAACGCTGCTGCTACATAATCAAGCAATTTTTCCTTAGTCCATGTATTTTTGTAATAAGTAATAATAATAGACAAGGACTGTGCCCAATCATCTATAGTTTGAAGCTGCATCTTAAAATGAACATTGATCAAATCTAAATATGTCCCGTTCTGGGCTACAACATATTTATTTAAATCATCTCTTCTAGATGGTGTTGATGTTGGTTCAGAGGTTGAAGAAGTGTCACCCTACCCTCAGTTTTAATCTCATTAGCAAATAAATATTCAGACGTATCTGTATCTGAAATATACTCAGGGTCATCTGGATGAATAGGGGGTATCCCATCTCGATTACGGTCTTCTGCTTTTCTTTTCCCTAAAGATGAAGTTTCACCAACTAGATTTTCCTGTACTGAAATTTTTCCAAAAGGATCAACTAAGGTGTCATCTTCATTAGAGAGTCTTTGTCACTCTTAAAAGAAGTTGTTTCTTCTTTTTCTGAAATATCAATTTCATAGTGAAAATGATTTAATAAATCTTCATTTTGAAGATAAGTCTCCTAAATTTGTTTAAGAATTCGGTTCCTCTCTCCAACTTGGGGATCTTTGTATAAGTTCCTCCAATAGTCTAGTATTTCAACTATTTTATTATACTCAGTCCTGTTATAGGTTTGAGTATTAAGGACCATAACATCCTCTGTGCCATAAAATAATATTGTAGGAGTTTGGTGGTCTCTTGGATTATTATTCCATTAGTCTCACTAATATCAAAAGAGTCTAACTTGTTTAGTAAACTCTCCATAGTATTCTTTGTCTCAGACTTTAAGTCTATGTTGAGAACACTTCCAAAATTGTCTATTTTGGATTCAATATTGACTAGTTTTGCTTATAAGTAGTTTTGATTTGTTTTTAAATTTTTGTCTATTTTTGAAAACCATGAAAACATAAGGTTAGTAATATTATTAAGACTAACACCGATAGTATTGACATTAATTCCTTGCATGTTTAGGAATATGAACAAGATGTTCATAATTATCTCTAATATTATTTTCTACAGAACCTACACACGTAGTGTCTTCCTTGTTTAGTGCCATTTTCGACTGCTGTGTTTGTGCCTAAGATCTCCCTAAAGTTCAACTGACCTAAATTTTTATGATAAAAGGTCTTGAACAAACGGGTAATATGGGCTTTAACACGCTCTAAGCATATGGGGTTTTCAATAGCTAAAAATGTAACATAAAACAAAGAACACAAAACAAGTAAGGATTGTAGTAGAGAAAGACTCACAGAAATTTAAGCTTGGTCTTGCTATTGAGTTTTTCACCAAGGTTGGTTTTCTTCTTTTTAACTAAATACCAAGTGCTCTGATACCAATAACAGAAAATAAAAAGAAAGAAGGAAAGTTGGCAAGGAAAGAGAGAATATTTATTACGTAAGAAAGTGAGTGACTTTGTACATGATCTAGAATTGTACTAAAGGATTTGTCTATTTATAGACAACTTTACGTAACCAAAGTAATAAAAATCAAGACCTAATAAATGAAAAAGTCTTCTAATAGGCCTTATAGCCTTTTGACTTTGTTTTACAAATACAACATATAAAAAGGAGGGGCCTAGCCCTTCTTTACTGTTGTACCAAAGTAAAAAGAGGTCCTAGAGAGAGAAGCTCTGGATTATAAACTTTTACGAATTTTGACAATAGAATTGATCGCCTAAGATTAGTCGAGATGAGTGTAGACAAGTCCAGATCATGTGACTGTTGGAAAAATATTTTGAATATAATATTTTATTTAAAGTGTGAATGGAAATTGAATTAATTTAGAGTTGTGTCTTTTTAGTGGCACCTGTTCGCTGTGGACGGACGCATCTTTTCGTGAACAGAGGTGTCTCTTCTCATTGGTGACTATTCGTAGAGTCACTAGTTAGTCCATATATATTGCATCATTCATTCATTTTTGTAAGTTGATTTTTTTTTTCTACATTTTCATTGAGTCAGAGTCTTTTCATTTGAGAGAGTACAGACACAAGTTTGGTTTGCCCACCGAATAGATTAGAGTGCTACTTCCGTTCGGTGAAAGATCAAGTAGTGCTGCGAGATAGATGTTCATACAAACCATAAGCACCGTAACGGGGACAAATCTGACTTAAGTACAGAGTGTTAAACACTCGCATTATCATCATTTCATTTCATCGATTTCTAGCTAGGTTTTGCATTCCGATTTTATAACATTCATATTTTCAATTTTATCACAAAAAATAAAAAAAAATTATCTAACAGTGACTCATTTCTATTAATATGTATCAATACTTCAAACACATCGGCAAGGACAATGGTAATATATATTGATCAGTACAAGATCTGATTTTGGCAATACTAGTATCTATGCAATTAGTTTTCGTAGAAGAAATCACACGTCATGGTCTCTGTCACTGGTGATAACAGCAGGGGAAATAGATCAAAGGAAATAGACGAGTACGTGCGCACTTCCGTCAGTGGGGCCCACTTCGAAATCCCCGCAAACAATCCAACCGTTAGTTGCTTTTCAATCCCGTTACAAGACTCTGTTCCAAATCTCTGTACCAAGCCAAAATCCCACCAGATTAAGCCATCTGTCCATTTCTTCCAACCAACCCTTATCTCTTTTTAACGTTGTTTGCTACCCTCCGTTAGTCTAACCCTCCGTTAATTAACAAGCCAAAAACTCAGTAAGCTAAAGAAGCATCCCGCTTTCTTCTCCCGCCAATTTTTGGCTTATTGGTTTTCTCACCTAGCGTGGGAAACTTGGCATTCATAAATAGATTTCGCAGAGAGAAGAATCGAACTCTTCATATTGTGGAGAGGAAGTAGAGAAAACTATGTATTTTGGAACCGACGACGAATAATCGATCCCGATGCAGATGGAAAGTGATGAAATTGGAACTGAGCAGGAAGAATCCATCCCACTGCAGATGGAAAGTGATGAAATTGGTACTAAGCAGGTGATCCCAATGTTAATAAGATTTTATATAGCGTATGACCTAACTTTATTTAAAACTATATATTTATGTGAGAAGTTTTTTGGTGCTCATGGGGCAATGTGTTTTTTTTTAAATAACCGGATGTCCGAGTCAGTTTGTACGGATCTCGACTAATTTCGGGGCTCGAAAAGTGGCATAATTAACCCCCAATGATTGGAATGTTTGCTCAATTTTGAGCACGATCCACACCAACTTGTGGTCTAGAATCGTGCTCAACATCGCCCGAGGTGCATTGAAATATTCTCATAATCATGGTGGGTTCACCATAAAAAAAATGAGGGCTTCCCTTAAAAAATTAGTCTATAGCTAATGGATTTAGACAAATTGTTTCTGCTATTTGAACTTTTAATTAATGTATGTAAGGTAAATGATGTATCTCAAAATTCGTGTCTGTTTGGCCTTTAGTCCGTTTAGACAACAAGGAAAACCTAGCTTTTAGTAAAAAAAATCCTTTATTCGTAAAGTTTTAATAGTTTGGGGAATTCCACAGGTTCATGCAGTAAGTTTTCCAGAAGTTGGCAAGGAATTCAAGACAGAAGAAGCAGCTTACCAATTTTATAATGAATACGCATACAAAGTTGGTTTTAGCGAACGCAAAAGCAGCAAACATGAAGATAGAAGTGGAAAGATCACAGATAGAATTTTTTGTTGCTCGTGTCAAGGTAAGCGGGGAAAGGATAAACGAAATGTAAAGTCTCATCGCCCGGAGACAAGATTTGGTTGTTTGGCAAGGATGAAAGTCAAGTATTGTCAAGACATTAGAAAGTATCAAGTTGTTGATTTTGTTGTTGAGCATAATCATATAACATGTAGTCCTCGTAAGACTCATTTGTGTCGGTCTCATAGGAATTTTACTGCTGCTCAAGCAGCTGAAGCAGATTTGGCACACTCTTCAGGTATAGCTCCCAAAGCAACAGTTGAGTTTATGGCTAGACAAGTTGGTGTGTGATAGAACCTTGGCTTTATTCCTCAAGACTATAGAAATTATTTGCGTTCCAAGCGAACTAAACGAATGAAAGTGGGTGATACGGGTGGGGTACTAGAGTATTTGCAAAAAATGCAAATAGAAGACCCTAACTTTTGTTATGCCATACAATTAGATGAAGATGATTTGATCACTAATATCTTTTGGGCTGATGCAAAGATGATGTCTGACTATGGAAATTTCGGTGACGTTGTCTGTTTTGACACAACGTACAGGAAGAACAAAGAAGGTCGTCCTTTTGCAATGTTTGTTGGGGTGAACCATCACAAGCAAACCACAGTTTTTGGTGGTGCATTATTATACGATGAGACAGCCGATACTTTCATGTGGTTGTTTGATACTTTTGCTAAGGCTATGTGTGGAAAAAAGCCTAAAACAATGCTTACAAATCAAGATGCAGCCATGGCAAAAGCATTAGTTGCTCAGTGGCCGGAAACAGCTCACCGTTTATGCATTTGGCACATCTACCAAAATGCGGCAATACACCTTAGCGGAGTATTTGCTGAGTTCAAGGATTTCTCAAAAGATTTCAGCTCTTGCATTTATGATTATGAAGAAGAAGATGATTTTATTAAGGCATGGGAGGAGATGTTAGACAAGTATAATCTCCGCGATAATGATTGGTTGAGAACAATGTATGGTATCAAGGAGAAATGAGCTCTAGTTTATGGGCGCCAAACTTTTTGTGCAGACATGACCACCGCCCAACGGAGTGAGAGCATGAATAGTGTTTTGGAGAAATATGTCAGCTACAAGCATGATTTGTTGCTCTTTTTTGAACATTTTCAAAGGCTAATTGATGATAGGCGTTATGAAGAGTTGAAAGCTGATTTTAGAGCAAGTCAAAGTACCCCATGTTAATCTTTTCCAGTGGAAATATTGAAACATGTAGCAAGTATATGTACTCCGGACGTGTTTGAGTCATTCCAAGCTTCGCTGTGCAAAGCTCATGATTCTAATATGAAATTAACTAGTGAGTTTGGAACCATCAGTACATGTGAGATCACTCCTTACCACAAACATCGTCACCATCTTGTTACATACGACTCATCAGAAGGTTTAGTAGTGTGCAGCTGCAAAAAATGTGAGTTTGTGGGAATTTTGCCAAACACAACATGCGCATCTTCTAAGGCTAAAGTGTTTCTTTAATAGTGATATATAGCCATAGCCAAGAATTGAGTTTCATTAAACAATCTCATTGCAATAAAGAAGAAAGAAAACAATCCCATTCCCATATATCAGATTAATTGATCAACTCACACTAGATGATATCTCTTGATATAAGTGGATGCCAAGATTTGGTAGTCAGGTAAATTCACGTCTAACTATAACAGATACTACTATGTTTTGAGGAAATGGAGGAAGCAATTGGTTGTCTTCTGCTTCTCTTTCATTTGTCTCCTGGGCAAGTGAGCCAATGTTCTACTTTTTGGCCAGAGAAGAAAGCGACCATTAATTCACTAACAGAGGGTAACAAAAAACGTTAAAGAGAGATAAGAGTTGGTTGAAAGAAGTGGACAAATGGCTTAATCTGGTGGGATTTTGGCTTGGCACAGAGATTTGGAACAAAGACTTGTAACAGGAGATCTGAAGCCGTAAAAAATCAATAGGAAACCTCTGATAAGTATTACTTCAATCTTTTATTTTTGTTTTCAACATTCCTTAAGATAAGATCGTGAATTCTAAATGAAAATTGAAAATATTAAATCAAGCACTTATAGATATGTAATTGAGCTTATTTTTTATGATGTCACTCCAGAAACAATTTTAAAATTAATAAATGAAGCGATGATGCACAGACCATCTATGGACGTAGCCATTTTGAAAAGGAAAAAAACTCACAAAAGCGAGCTTAGAAGCAATAGTAATCCAATTTACTGATGAAATAAAATCTATGTAAACTAAAGACTCTTAGCTTCGCATATTTGAGATAAAAAGTTGATTCAAACGACACATTATCCCTAATGACATACACAATGAATCCAGTTATACATGCAACAGGACATTAAGACCAAAGTATTTGATCTACTCATATTATGGTTCAAGTATAAGAATTACCCTAACCTTATTACACAAACAAAAACAAAAGAATAATTGTGACATTTGGAAATTAATAGACATGCAATAAGAAGAAGAAAATTAAGTCCTCTCTTCAATCCTCACTGGAAACCCACCTTCCATCTTCGTCGTTAGGAACGATACGAAAACCGGCTCCTTACCTTCCTCAAAAGCAGGCACCACCCGAAACCGTCGGAAAACGCTGGCAACCACCCTCTTCATTTGTAGAAATGCCATTTCCTTCCCTAAACAAATCCTCGGCCCCGCCTGGAACACCGGGTAAGTGTAGGGGTCCCGTCCCACAAAGTTCCACTTCCCTTCCACTGCCGACACATCATCTATCTCCAACCACCTTTCGGGTTTAAAAACCGCCCAGTCCTTCCCCCAAATCTTCTCCGACCTCCCCATTGCATACGGATGGTACACCACTGCCGTGCCTTTCGCTACAAAAGTCCCGTCAGGCAACACATTGTCTGCGACAGCTTGTTTTCCGTCAACTGGAACAGGCGGGTATAGCCTCATGCTCTCGCTTAGCGATGCGTGGGTGTAAACCATGTCCTTCACTTCTTCGTAAATCGGAGATTCAGATTTCTCATAAATCTCTCTGAGAATTTCACCTTCTACGTTTGGGTTTTTGGAGACTAACCAGAAGAACCAAATCAATGCGGCCGAGGTGGTGTCGCGACCGGCTAATATAAAGCTGATGACTATATCTGTTACGAAGGTTTCATCGTTATGGCCAGAGCTCACAAATCGAGATAAAAGATCAAACGACTCGAGTTCTGATTTTTCGTTTAGCAGTTGTTTCTTCTCCTTAACTAGTCCCTTGGCAAATTCCCTAACTCCTTCCACGGCAATTCGGAGATCCTATTGAAAACAAAAACAAAGAACATTAGAAATGAAGAAATAATTAAGTCATAGGAAGATTAATCTTTTTTGATAAAGATTTTTCTCTCACCTTTTCAGATCCAAAATTGAGGAAGCGTTTAACTTTCCACAACAAGGGATGAACATACTGAAACCTCTGACTACTAATCCGAACCGCATCTTCAAAGCACTTCATGAACTCCACCTCCGGCAGAGACGGCACCAACGATGCGGGATCGTACCCGAACGCGATCGCACACACATTATCAAACGCGAACCGCTGTAAAATGTCCTGAAAATCAAGCACAGTCTTATCAGCGGCAGCAGCTTCCAGTATCGGTATCAAACGATCGTTGAGCTCCGTGTCCACCACGTGCTCGACAAACTTCCGCAACGACTTGGTGTTGAACTCGTGGCTGGCGACTTGCCTCTGAAACTTCCAGCTGTCGCCGTTGGTGTTGAATATGCCGTCGCCGAGTAAGTCGCCGAGGTTCATTCGGCTGAAACTGCTCTTCTGGTAAATGTGGAAGTGGGACTTGAGAATGTGCTGGACGTTGGAAGGGTTGGCTGTGTAGATGAGGCTGCGGCCGAGTGGGCGGCGGAGGACGAAGGTGGAAGTGGGTGAGTTTGTTACTATTTCCGACGTCCATTGAACGCTTCGGTTCCGGTTTTCGTAAATTGAGAAGAAAGAGCCGATTATTGGGTATGATTTTGGGGTTTTGGCATTTTCAGGGGATTGGGATGGGAAGATGGACCTCCGTTTGATGATGAACAAGAGGAAGAAAGGGAGGAGGAAAGAGAGGAGAGTAGTAGAGAGTTCAAGGTCTAACATGGCTGATTTTAGTTTGTATTGTAAAGTTGGATATTTGATGTTTTTGAAATGCGGGTTAGAGGTATATTTATAGATGGGTTTGATTTAAAGTGACACAGGAAGAGATACGATATTGATTTGCTCAAAAGTAAGTTTAATAGTGTATATGAATTGGATGGAATTTGAATTCTTTTCATTTCTAATCTGGGTATAATTATTTACGGTACCACTTGCGTGTTTCTATATAATATTACTCACAATCTACGCATATTCTGCGCATATGCGTGTAAAAAGATTGTGGTAGAGGTTGTAGGAATTAGTTTGGGGTGTATTCAAATTATTTTAAAGTGTATCTTCTACATCATATATAGAATACGATAAAAGCATGCCCAAGAGCACTGAATAATTTCCCTTTACTATACGCACATACCTCTAATTGGACCCTATTATATATGGGTCAAATAATTCATACAGTTTTTATTTCCTACAAAACATAAAATAAAATAATACTGTAACGTGTTTTTTTTTCTAATATATATTTTTGTTTTTTGGAAAGTAGTATTTTCTTTTCTAGTTTGGTTTCTTGGGGAGGAGTGTATTTGGTTTCTTGGGGAAGAGAGTATCTGGTTTCTTCGGGAAGAGGTATATCAGCGTATGAGCATGAGTATGACGTGTAAAGCTGCAAATAGATTGAGCTATTGGCGAATTGCTCGAGGCTTGATTCGGTAAAGACTTATTCGAGTTTTGTTTATTTACTAAACAAATCGAACTTGAGCCTCCATTTTGAACTAGTCTGAGAAAAGAGTCATGCATGAACCTAACGGTATTAGGCTCGGTAGCCTGGAACATAGTTGCATAATTAGGATATCTTGCATGTATTTGTACATATATAAACTTATGTACCTTTAATCATATGTATGAATATATTGAAAACTTCAAAGTGTGTACAATAAGACAGGTCCGGTCATTTGATTTATGAGGCCCCAGTCAAGTTTTGAAAATGAGGCCTCTCAATTTTTCTACATAAATTATTTTTTCGAGAACAGAAATGAAATGGTCTTGTGGTACAATAATACAATGCTTGTAATGGTGTGGGAACATAAGATTGTGGGTTCCAACCTCACTGCCACAAATTTTTGTACAACCTCAAAAATTATAAGCCTAAAAACGTAGTAAGAGGGGATCGAACATGCAACATTCTATATAGATGACACAATTCCTTCCACTATACCACACAAAGCTATTTGTTGGATATTTGGTATACTTAATATTTAATATATCCCTCTATTTTGGGCCCTAAAAATAACCTATTTTTCGTGGGCCCCATACTCAGGCCTACCCAGCCGGCCCTGCTGGAAACAAAATATGAATGAAAAATTGGTACCTCGGATCAACTAATTGCAGGTATTTTCTTAGGCTGATTTCGCAAGCAGTCACCCAAAAAATACTATTTTAAACGGTTAGGATCATTTATGCGGGACCCGTACATGAGCCCCGCAGCCCATCAGTACCATTCTCATCGATAGCTATAGTGGGGTTCCTCAAAGGGTAACTACATCCACTACTCACTCCACTTTTCACTGTATAATAAATGAAAGGTGTATAAGATTTAAATCGATTGCTAATCATAATAGGTACTTAGGTTGTTCTCCAATGGATTTTATGAAGATTTGATAAAATCATACCCTTGATTTTATCCATTCTGCAAAAGATTCCATAAAATCAAAAATGGCCAAAAATGGGAGATTTTATGGAATCTTTTTGCAGAATGGATAAAATCAAGGGTATGATTTTAGCAAATCTTTATAAAATTCATTGAAGAACAACCCCTTATAATGTAGGCCTACCCTAAACAGATAGAAAGCCCATCATGAAATGCATAATTTGGGGCACGTGTATTTTGACCTTAATTCGTAAGTGATTTCGTCACTTTGTACTTGCTTTCCAAGAATTTGTAGGAAACAAGAAGGAAGAAACTCATCCGCTGGCTGGGTCTACTTCTTCGTCATCGAATGCGTTGGCATTACATTGCTTAATGGAATAGTTTGGGATTTAGAGCAACCCCAACAATGAGTTGGTAAATTAGGCAGTGTACATTGCATATATATATTATAACTTGACACTTTTTCTATTAACACTCCAACAACACTCCCTATTACCCTCCCTATTTTTAATAAAATATAATATATGGGGGAAAAGTAAGAGAGACAAGAGAGAGAATAAAAAAAAAAAACAGCCAGTTTAAAGAGGGGGGAGGAGAGAGAAAGAATAAAAAAATGGGTATGGAGTGAATAGTGCCTCCCTAAATGGGAGGGATTTTATGGAGGTACTATTCATGTTTGTATTTTAGGGAGGGATTTAGGGAGTCTCTTGGAGCCTAACTTTGGAGTTTGGCTCTCTAAAATAGGGATGAGAGCCAATTTAGGGAGTTTGTTAGGCTTGCTCTTAGGGCTTTAGTGTTGATTGGGTTTCTATTGATTCAATAGAACATTCTATCATGGGTTCAAAGCCTATCATGGGTTCAAGGGACTTTTCTTCGAATGATATTATGGACTTGAGCTTGTAAAACAGATCAAAGCCTAATTGGTTCAAAGCCTATCATGGGTTCAAGGGACTTTTCTTCGAATGATATTATGCTGAGACTTCCGGCACTTATTAAGTCCCTGGGGTGACTTGTTTTCGGCTCTGTATGGGGCTTTTGTTAAGTTTCTTCTCTTGGCTTGTGTGTTGGTTTGCTGTGGTGATCCCTTTTTTGGGTTTCTCTACTCATTCCTCTTAAGCCTTGTGTTGTATCTTTGTTTTTCCCCCCTTTTTGATCAATAATATTTCTTCTTTGCCGATAAAAAAAAAACAGATCAAACGTCTCTACATGTAAACCTAAAAATCGACTTTAAGCACCCAAGTGCAAGTGGTGGAGTGGAGTGTAGTTGGTGCAAAAATGCTACTCACACACAGGGCCGGCCCAAGCATTTTGAATGCCCTAGGCCTAATCGAAAAAATGTGCCATAAATTTTTTTTCAGCAACAATGACAATATGAGAAAACCCTAAAATTTGAGTGCCTTTGATTGTATCATTCTAATTTGTAACTTGTTACGAATAAAGTCATAAAGATCCGGATTTCAATATATATATATATATATCAGGCTTAGGCCTTTTAATTAATATTGGGCCTTTTTTTTTAGATTGGGCCACAATAGTTTAGGCTATTTTGTAACTAATATTGGATCTTTTTTTATTTGGGTCAAAAAAGAGTCCTAGTCTAGCCCATTTTTAAAAAATGTTAGAGTGCCCCCAAAATTGACCCTTTTTGGAGTGCCCTAGGCCCAGGCCTTGGGCCTGGGCCGGCCCTGCTCACACATCAATCCAACAAAACAACTGCACATCAAGGAGAAAAACGACATCGTTTTGCATTTTTTTTTTAAAAAAAAAAAATCTCTTTTCCTCTTCCCCAAACTCTCAGTCCACCCAAGCACCACCACCACCACCACCGCGAACTAGTCCAGCCGCCACCAAGCACCACCGGGTACTAGACCCGCCACCAAGCGCTCTCTCTCTCTCTCTCTCTCCGTACAAGAAGTCGTTTGTGCGACGCACACAAATCGGAAAGTCGCTTCTTCTTCGTCGGTGTGGAACGCGATGGTGGTGGTGGTCGTCGCCAGTGGTGGCGGTCTTCGTGTTGGTGCTGATGGCGGCGATCTAAACGAAAGGGGAACGGGGTTTTTTATTCTTTTTGGAGATGGAGATGATCTAGGTTGTGGTTTATTTTGGGGGAAATGGATTGTTGGAGTGAGGTCGGTGAGGGAGGTGGTACAGAAAGCGGTGGCGGTGGGTTTTGTTGAGATTAGGTGGTGGGTGGCGGAGGAATTGCTTGGAGGAGGTGAAGAGAGAGAGAGAGAAAGATTGGAAGAATCTGATCTGTTTTTTTTTTTTTTCTTCGTAAAATACCAAAACGACGCCGTTTTAGTCTTTGTTGTGTAGCTGCTGTGCGTGTAGCAGCGTTCCAGTTGGTGCCTCTCTTATACTCCCATGGATATGGGCAGGGTTTAATTCTTGTAAGCACTCATCCCCCTTCCCAATTCCCCTAAGATAGAGTAGATTAGGATTAACGAATGGCAAAAAAAAAATAAAAAAAAAAACCTAAAAATCGACTTCGGCATATGTCAATAGGTCCCGTGCGGTCCGTGCGCACACAAATAACTTCTGTCCGAACGCTGCTTAATCTCATTCGGAAGGGATTAAATGCAACCATCCGTTTATTGTCTTTTCACGAGCGCCCGGACGGCATTCACCGGATCCGAGACTTTGTTGTCCTTGAGGGACGGCAGGCCCCGTCAACCTCCAAAACTACGTTGTTTGTTGCGGTTTTGAGGGGGTTCCTAACTGTGTTGCTAAAGACCGTTCTTTTAGTGGTTAAATTAAGTATAATATTAACAACACGCTTAGAAACCCCCTGAAAACGACATAGTTTTGGGGGTTGACGGGACCTACCGTCCCTTAAAGACAGCAGAGTCCCTGGATCCGCATTCACCATCCTGATGGAAATTGCTGCAAGCAGAAATTGGCTTCACATGAATCACACCCCCACACATTCCCATTTGTTAGAGGCGTTAATTCTATTTTTCTTAATTTCGGGATTTTCTTGTTTTGGTGTCCTGTCTTTTCTTCTTCTTTTCTTTTTCCTTTTTGCTAATTCTGATATATGATTAATGCCCCAAAAAAAGGTCATTTAAAATTTGGCAAGCAATAATTTAGGTGGCAAACTTATTATTGCCCCAAAAAAGGTCACACCTACCACATTTTTTGCTACTCATTTCGCTACATATACAATAATTTAGGTTCTAAATTCTTTCCTTGTGATTTATGCAAAATAGGAGTACCATTTTTAATCCTCATCTAAATTTCTTTATAGGTGGATGATTCTACTATTTTTTTATGTGATCTAGCTTCCGACCTTTGTTGTGCAAGCAATTCTGTTCACCAATTCCTTTCTTTATGCCATAGTGACCATGTTAATGAAAGTGGTTATTGTGTTGCAAATTGCAATCACATAGAATTGTTCCATCAATTCGAACTTAAGATTTTTTTGACGGATACTATAAACCCATTAATCTATAGTCCTGGGTCAACTAAAATCACCCGCAACCAATTAAACTAGAGCTCTGAATCAACGTTGTTCGCATCATTCACACGTTCAAGGAGAATATATTAATAATTAAGAAATGTTATATTGGTGGGGACCACCTTACATGTTGGCTTGTCCGATCGGCCACCAACAGAGACAATTTTGACATCGCACTTTAATTTATTGTCCCCAATGATGCCACCAGAACTTTTGTATGATAGAAATGGTTTTGATTTTGATTTTATTTTTTTGACCAATGTGGACATTTAATTTACTCATTTAACTCCAAAGTTATATCGGGATTCATTTTGTTGGTGTATTTATCTTAGTTTTCACCGTTTGTGCTATCGATGGTAGCCAGTGGCGGACTTACAATGGGGAATGTGGGGTCACATGGCCCCACTCGATTCTATGAAATTTTTTCACTCATCTTCTCTCCCATAGGATTTGGGACTAGAGAGTGCATCGAGCAGCTGCTGCGCTTAAAAGTTGCGGCAGCGCGACGGTGGTCACGGCATCCATGGCCTCCAACTACCTCTACCTTCCTCACCTCTCCCTTACCCTTCCTCTTCTTGTATTCTCTCTTCTTCCTTCTTATGCCCTTTTCCTTCTCAGTGGCAAACTTACATGCCCCCACTTGATTCTATGAAATTTTTTCGCTCATCTTCTCTCCCGTTGGATTTGGGACTAGAGAGTGTAACTCACGTATATTTGGTTGCTTCTTGATGATCCAAGCCGTTTATATTATAGAGATCATCAAATAATTTTACCGCACAAAAATTTAAGTTGATCTAAAACTTCTAAGAGCTTTGTAAGAAGAATCTCTTGTTGCAAAAAATTGTTACACCTATTTTTTTTTTTCCTGAATAAAAGTATTTTCATATCTGAATGAAAGTGTCATTCATACGGTTAAGATGTTTGAGGAGAGAGTTGGGTGTGAACTAATTGCATCCGCAGAAAAGCCGAGTCCTATTATTGAGTTAGGAAGTGAGAAAAATAGAAGTGCCCCGGGAAGAAATGAACAGAAATAAGCATTTGAGGTTGAGTCATTTCCAAAGAGAATAATTATGTGCCCCCAGTAAAGGAAATTCCTGAGTCCACCACTAACAGTAGCGATCATCAACATATTTGTGTGTCATCTTATTGTTATAGTTCCACATAGTGAGAGAGTGTTTGTTCTGTACTAATTTTTTTGTTAAAAAATTTCTTATTATTCTCTAAAAAAAAGTGCAAAGCTATAAATTTCCGTTTTACTGTCAAGAAGATCGATTTAATACACAATTTTACTGAAGAAAGAGGAGATTGAACTGTAAACCTAAGGAAAACTTGGAACAATCTCCCATTTAAAATCACTTTGATCAGTTTGCAAGTTCATCCAGAACCATATATAATTGTTTCATGGTACCCCATTTATTAAAATTTAACAAGTCAACTCTGAATTGAATTTGGTCTCATCAATACAAAGAGACAGAAGTATTGCCAAATTAAATTTTCAAGATGGCATAATCAAATGCCAAATTGATTTAATCATGTGTCGGAATAGTGGCCAAATTTGACTTCTAAAAAATTCGGCTAGAGATTCCATTGGACTTGCTCTAAAGAGTCATCTAATTCTGCATCAAAATATGTCAATTAATTATCCAGGATAATTATTGGAAGAATTGGAAAGAAGAACAAAGAAATAGTTTTATTCATCGTTCATCCACCTATTGAGATTGAACGTTATGTGAGATTCTATTTCATGTCATAGGCAAGGTGCATCATAGATTCTATCCAAGGAATGTTTATTTTTTAAAATTTATTAGATTAAAAAAATTCTCACTTTTGGGATTGAGCTAGGAGTTTAGAATTGTCATGGCAAAATGAATGGATCAGATTGCCACTTAGTTTGGCAATGTGATTCTTGATATAACGTTTCATCACAAATCTCATTCTTGTTTTCAATCTGCTCCAAACGGAGAAATCTTGAGAATCTAGCATCACATTTTCATTCATTCTCATGATTTCTGCCATGTATCACGTACATAAATAAGGATCTCGTTATTGTAACATTGTACAATCAAGTTACATAAATATACAAATATTTCATTCTACGCAATAAAAGATAACCAAAAATAAAAAAACTAATTCACATTGCTATATCACATGGGGTGAGTGCCACAATCGTTTAATCTTCATTTCCTTTTGGTCTTGTTAAAAAATTTGATTTTTAAAGTCTGTTTTGCCCTCGCTATTAGCAGTCCAGCCTCGTTGGGCTACTGGACTTTGTTTGGACTGAAATTCGCGGTTGGGTCTTCATTTCTCTAGCTGAAGTGGGCCGCTCAGCGCTTTTAGCATTGATGATGGCTTCTGACTAGATAAGTTTGGGCTTAAAAGTCGGACCGGGCCATGCAAATCAAACCCAAAACCACAAAATTATACTCCTATTGGAAACCTGCCCAAGAGGGGTTAGTCGAGGTGGGTAAATTACAAATCTCTAAGAGCATCTCCAACTGTCTCGTTTCTTCTCCAATTTAGAGGAATTGCAACGAGGCGACGTTTTCTTCAGCGACCACCAAAAATGATAATAATCTTGTAGATTGGTATGTAACCTCTCCATCGTTGTCTATGATCATCTTCGCTGTCGATTTTCTATCATCTACGCCGTCGTGTTCGATAGTCTCCACTGTTGTTTTTTATCGTCGCTAATGACAGGTGATTGGAAGTTTTTAACGAGATCTTAAATGTAAACGGTTCCGATCGTTATTGTGAACCCAAAATGAATCCAAAAAATTCAAAACTGGAGGGGACGGGAGAGGAGCCGGTTTCAAAAATAGACTCAACAACTTGCTACCGTTCCCTAAGAAAGAACCATCTCATTGCATACAAAATGAAAGATCTCATTACTTGGCTATGTTTCAGCCGTCCATCACTCTCATTGATGCAAACAACTTCGATAAAACAATAATTAGGTGTCGTTCCACTAAATTTTCTGCCTTCACAAAAAAGGCAGAAGTCAAGTTGTTCCACTAAAGCTTTTTGTTTATAGTCCATCCAAAAACCAAAAAAGTCAGAAGTCGATTAGTTGTTCCACTGAGACTTATTTTGTATTGCCATGAGGGCAATATTGTCATTTACTAAAATAACTTAAAATGCTAAAAAATTGAGTCAGTGGAACAACTTATCTTTATATTCCAGACAGACAAGTGAAAAAATCAAAAGCCAACCTTAATGGAACGCCACCTAACTACGTTAACATGGATCAAACCAAGGATCACAATATAAGCACAAAGCAAAGTTTGTGCATACAACTAGATATTCATACAAAAGAATTTCATCTAGTCATATGATTCAGGTATAAAAACAGGAAGAATGATAATAACATTTTGGTAAGGTCTTGAGTTCTCACATGGGGTTCTTTGGAGTGTTTGGTGTCTTTGGGAGTGAGAGCTGCTTTGGAAAGGTTAGGTGTGGGGTGCTTTAGGAGCTTAGGCAGTGAGGGAGTTTCTTTCGGGTTTGGGGTTCTTCTCTGTTTTAGTTTCCTCTTGTTTTGACGAGTGCTTAGGGCTCTTCTTATTTTGGAGGATTTTTGTTTTATCCTTTTTTGTTGTTTAATTCCTTCAACCTTGGTTGGAGTCCCTTACCCTCTCCCCATCTTGATATAACCATTGTCGAGATTTCTTTATTAAAATTGTTGCCAATAAAAAAAAAAAAAAAACATTTTGGTAGTACTACTTAGTACTTACCGATGACTAGGGATGGCAATTCCGCCCAAAACCAATGGATACCCAAACCAAACCGACCCTATCGGCGAGGTTTTTTTTTTTTTTCCTACCCATGGGGCGGGTTTGGTTTTCGAAACATGATACCCGGCGGGTTTGGATTTGGGTTTGGTCTTAGCAAGTATTCGGCCAAACCCATACCCAAACCGAATCCAAACCGCTCCATATGATATTACTTATAGATCATGTTGTTGGTTCCTACCTTTTTAAAAAATTTCCTTTGATGTTTTCTCTTTGGTGTGGGTTCAACACATTAAAAAAAGTTTATTATTTAGTTATTTCATTTGATTATGTTGGAATTTGGGTGTTTAATAGTAAAATATTATCGCATGTTACTTTATTATTTTAATATATAATCTTTTTCCTTCACATGTTCATTAATGGAACGAATACTAATGCGGATTTGGTGCGGTTCGGATAAAATCCAAATCCATATGGTTTGGTTATGGTCCACTAAAAATCATACCCATCGGATATCGGTTTGGATTTAGGTATAGATAAATACTTTGAGTTTGGGTATGGTAATAGTAAAATCCAGACCAAACCGATCCATTGTCATCCCTACCGATGACACTCCCAACTTCTATTCCGAGAGATCCAATATGAAGAAAAAACAGCTGCATGTTACGACTTAATTACACAACATTGAGCAACCAAGCAAATCCAAATACCAGTGAATCCCTACACCCTGTTCTCAATCCTTACCGGAAAACCGCCATCCATTTTGCTCGCCAAATCCATTATATAAACTGGCCCTTCATCGCCTGCAAAAGCCGGCACCACACGAAATTGCCGTAAAACACCAGCGACCACCGTCTTCATCTGCAGAAACGCCATCTCCTTCCCTAAACAAATCCTTGGCCCTGCTTGGAACACCGGGTATGCGTACGGGTCCTTTCCCACGAAATTCCACGCCCCTTCCTCCCTCTCCAACCACCTCTCTGGCTTAAACTCCGCCCAGTCCTTCCCCCAAATCTTCTCTGACCTCCCCATTGCATACGGATGGTATATTACCGTCGTACCTTTTTTGACGAAAGTCCCATCCGGCAACACATCATCGATATTGGCTTCCTTTCCATCTAGCGGTACCGGCGGGTACAGCCTCATGCTTTCGCTTAGAGATGCCTGAGTGTAAACCATGTCCTTGACTTCTTCGAAAATGGGAGATTCAGATTTCTCATAAATCTCTTTGAGAATTTCTTTTTCCACGTTAGGGTTGATCGACACTAACCAGAAAAACCAAATCAATGCGGCTGAGGTCGTGTCGCGACCAGCTAATATAAAGCTGACGACTATATCTGTTATAAACTCTTCATCGGAATGGCCTGAGCTCAAAAATCGCGATAAAAGATCAAACGACTCGAGTTCTGATTTTTCATTTAGTAATTGTTTCTTCTCCTTGATTATTTCCTTGGCGAATTGCCTGACTTCGTCGACAGCATTTCGGAGATTCTGTTGGATATTAGAAACAAGAAAACATTAATAACTCGGCTATTCACTCATTAGGGGTATTTAGAGCTTACTTTTCAATTTTTTTATTTTCAATTTTTTGGCTTTTTGGATTATGATCAAAATGTGTTTTAAATTTGAGAGAAGTGTTTGTGAGAAATATGCAGAATGCATTTTGCAAATGGAGAATGAGAAAAGTAGCTTCAAACCACTTTTTAATTACTTCTGCTCGAGATTGTGTATTTTACAAAACTCATTATCTGAGAATGAATTCTGAGACGTTTCTCTCAAACACCCAAAAAAAAAAAAAATGAGAATGAAAAAAATGAAAAAAAGTGGCTCCATGCTCTTAGTGTTGTGACAATTCGGATTTACTGGCAATCAGATCTCTGTCAATGTCGGCCCAAGCCATTAGCCTATCATGGGGCCAATTTTGTCGGTCATCAAAATTTCTTTAGGCCATTTTTCCATAAAACTTTTTGACTTAGCCAATTGGTGTTGAAGAGTTTGAGTTGGAATCATGCTTTGGAAAAATATCTTCCTTTTGACTTTGATGGATTTAAAGGATTATAATATTTCGATCTATTATTGAAGACAATCCAAAAAAAACAAAAAACAAAAATACGCAACAACAATAATAAGTATAATAGAACTCATCTAGTCTCCAACCATCGAAGGCATGGACGGTTGATAATGAGAGACAGACCTAACCTTTGGCACTATGCACAAAGTGGCTACTCTCAGAAAACCATTGAAACAGTGTCCCCTAAAAAGCTATATGGACGTTTTGTTGAAGAACCATACCTCAAATCAAAGCTGAAAGACACCAGAAATGACAAGCCTAGAGATCCAAATTAATTTCTGTGTTCATTACCATACTACTTCATTCATGGTCCAGAACCACTAATGAGCAAAAAAATAAATCAACGGTAAAATTTCATCCAAAAGGGGTCCTAAATGGTTAAATGAAAGTACTTTGGGGGAATCAACAACTATATATTTTGTGTTCGTAATTATATTTGTGTTCCTATTTCTTTGTTGTATCGGAAAAGTAAATTATTTTGATTCACCTTTTCGGATCCAAAGTTGAGGAAGCGTTTGGCTCTCCACAGCAGAGGATGAATATAATCGAATCTTCGGCTGGTGAGCCGAATCGCTTCTTCAAAAGACAGCATGAATTTAACCTGCGGCAGAGACGGTACTAAGGACGCCGGATCGTATCCGAACGAGATCGCGCACACGTTATCGAACCCGAACCGTTGTAGAATGTCTTGGAGATCCAGCACGGTGTTTTCAGCAGCCGCGGCAGATAGGATCGGGATTAAACGGTCGTTGACTTCCGTGTCCACAACGTGCTCGATGAACTTGCGCAACGACTTGGTTTTAAACTCGTGGCTCGCGACCTGTCTTTGAAACTTCCAGCCGTCGCCGTTGACGTTGAATATGCCATCGCCTAGGAAGTCGGAGAGCGTCGTTCGAGTGGCGCTACCTTTTTCGTATACGTGGAAGTGGGACTTGAGGATGTGTTGGACGTTCGAGGGGTTCCCCGTGTAGATTGCGCGCGAGCCGAGGGGGCCGTGGAGGACGAAGGTGGAAGTGGCTGAGTTTGTTACTAGTTCCGACGTCCATTGAACGCCTCGGTTCCGGTTTTCGTAAATTGAGAAGAAAGAGCCGATTATTGGGTATGATCTTGGGAATTTTGCATTTTCAGGGGATTTGGATGGAGAAAGGGCGGTGAAAATGGACCTCCATTTGATGATGAGCAAAATGATGAAAGGAAGAAGGCAAGAGAGAAGAGTAGTAGAGAGCCCAAGGTCAAACATGGCTGCCGGCTGGTGTGTTTGATCTCACTTGCAAAATTTATACACAAAATTTCGACACACTGTATAAATTTTGGTTATTGATGGAGTACTAATTTGAACCTCACATAAACTAGAGTTGTTAAGCTATTATTTTTTCGAACATTTGTTAGGTACTAAACCCTACTGCTTAATAATTTTGGCTTCGCCCCTGCTTATAGATGATCATGTGGAATTGAAAAATAAGCGAAAATGATCGATTAGATCTATAAATTGGAAATTTGAATATACATTTTGCAGATAATTTAAGTTTTTTTCACTATTCTCTATATTTGATCATTCATTCACATCTAGAGTAAATGAAAATGCACTTAATTTTATAAGTAATATGTCCTATACCTCAACAAAATAAAATAAACTAGGCGCAATAAATTTTCAACTAGAATAAGGCCCTATTTCACTAACCTATAAAAAGCCAAAAAGCCAGCTAATTGCGGTTTTTTCGAGACATATCAGTCTCTCATAATACATCACTTAAAAAGCTGTAAAAAGTCAAAAAGGCACCCTTAACGGAACATCCCTAAATATATGTATTTCAGATAGCAATAGTGATACATGTACAACAAAAATGTCTAACTCGGCTATAACACACTCACATGGTGTGTGAAACCCACACATACTTGAGTGTGAAATATGTATTGGAGCCGAATTGAACATTTTTGTTGTACATTTATCATTTTGTTTCAGATAGTGATTGTCATACAAGTTCTTCTTAATTTTAATGTATGTGTTGAAGTTTATGCACTTTTAATGCTTCATTATTGAATCTGTGATGCTCCAGCGTTTCGAGTGGGTCAGTGGATTGCGTGGCCAGCTAGCTGTTTTTAGGGTATCCCAAACAATGAGGATACAAATCCTCCTAAAAAGATTGGTGAACAGTGTTTTACTTACTCACATCCCTTTCAACACTCCAATAATCCTCTCTATTACTCTCTCTATACCAATTAAATAATATAAACTAATACATATAATATATATTATACACATAAAGAGGAGAGAGAGGAGAGAGAAAGAAAAGAAAAAAGGATTAAAAAAATGAGTAGGGAGTGAATAGTGGCTTCCTAAACAGGGGTATTTAGGGAGCTACTGTTCATCAGAGTATTTTAGGGAGGGGTTAAGGTAGTCTGTTGGGGCTTAATTTTGAGATTTGGCTCCCTAAAATAAGAATAAGGAGAGATTTGAGTCGTCTGTTGGGCTTGCTCTTACGACCTGACAATTAATCCAATTTTTAAAGTCCGTTCTAATTATAAAAACATCATTAATTGCCAATTGGGGTAGTTTTTCAAGATTTTGTTTGTAGTGGTGTTTCATTTGTAGTCGACATTGACCCCACACACAAAAATGGGTCCATTCTATTTGACGAGTACAAATAAATAGGACAGAAAATCGTTGTCCCAACCTCTGCAAATTGTCTTGGTCTCTTCCTTAATTAATACTCTTATCTTATCAATCACTACTCATGCAAGTTGATACGAAATTAGCAAATAAAATATCACTAATCATGCGATAATAAGCCAAAATCTGTATTTTTTTGGTTTATTTGTGTTTTCATTCCAAAAAATTTTGAATTGCAATTATAATTTTTTACTTTTCCCTATTCCTCACGTTAAGATAAACCATTAATCCACACAAATTTAACAGGAAACTAACAAATGAGAAAATAAAATAGAATTAAAAAAAAAAAGATGCCAAACGACCATGAGTCCATTTCGTTATTATTACAAAAAGGTTACCTTACAGTGGCCGCCACCTACCATCAAATACAATTTTGACCTCTGTTATCGTCGACAATGACGCCATAATTTTCATATAGCAGAACTTTTTCATGTTAATATAATGAATGTTCTTATGTTGCCATGTTATGGACGCCATTTCGTTGTCAACTTGAGCAATTGTTTAGGCCGAGAGATGTCATGGGCATTTGACTCATTCAATTGCGAAGCTGTGGGGTTGTCTCTCTTTTTTGGTTTTGAACAAGCTCAAGGCGCAAGGGAAATGGCGGATTTTACTGTAATTTTTCAAAAAGATACATTTGGTCATTATGGAATCTGGAGGTTAAGATTGGTAGAATGAGATAAATCTTGTATCACTACTATCCGAATATTTTTCTGGATCATGCTTTAGACGAGTTTATACTACCTCAAGTCCATTTCCAACCCATTAACACCACATCTACATTTATGACAAAACTTTGAAGGAAGAGCATCCTCTCGGTCTCCGGTCAATGAAAATGGACTAGACCGTCCAGTTGGCCCGTTTGTGGGCTCTTCCCAGACCCATTCTGGTGACCCACACCGTTAACATTTTAGAACTCGTTGTAACATCCACCACATGAAAAATGTGAAAATCATATCGAACAATATTTGATCATCCTGATTTTCCGTTCGACTAATATTATTCTTAACAAACTCTAAAAATGTGGACACTTTGGATCAGTTTGGGCTTGGGAAGTGCCCACAAACAGGCTAGTTGGATGGTCCAGTCCATTTTCATTGACTGGAGAGGAGCTGAGATGGTAAACAGCTGCTCCACAACTGCACTTCGCACATACTTATACACTTCCACAAACTCCACAACTGCACTTCGCACATACGTGTCAGATAACACACTCCATGTATTAGAGTTTGTGTAAGTGCGCGGATGTCGCAAAATCGAACTGTGAATGACATAAAATGTACAGTAGTAGACCCCCGGAATCCGATATGTAAAAGACTTACTAGTTAATACAATATACTGCTTGTGTTTACCACAATGCTTTTAGGCCTATCTTTTCCTTTTGTTTGTCCTGAAAATTTGGGTTAATACCTTCATTGTTACACGGGGCACACATGACCAACGGGTTTAAGCACCGCGCGTTATTATCTGAAACTCTTCATTCTTCAGACTTGTGCCCCAGAAAAGTCTTCCGAAGTCCTACATTTATCTGCTGTGAATCCCTGATGATGTTCAAACCCATGAGAATGTGTAAATGTACCACATCTGCAAAAAAAACTCCATAGTAGCACAGGATAGGTAAGCACCATACTCGAGTCCCAAACCTACCAAGACCAGTGGGGAGGAGTACTGCATGCATATATAGGGAATGCATATCTGTCGCACAACATCAAGTTTGGAATCCAGAATAAACTAAATATACTAATGATCATTAACTCAACGATTTAGGGTTTTCGTTCGCCATATTTCTCATATTTATCTCTCCCTTCTAACATTTTTGTTTCCGAGTTTTCCAGCATGTGCAAACAATCTGTTTTAAGAGTGTGGTGCAAACAGCACGGAAAGGAAAAAAGTACTCTCCTTGGCATTAAGGAAAATGTTCGATTGGATGGAAAAGTGGCTCCACGATTCGGTTGTCATGCCATAGTCAATGAGTTACGAGACAAAGAAACCATACCGTTATTATCAAGTGCCACGGAGGGAGCGGACACAGTCCTGAATCAATTTCCTTTCCCAACCTGATATGCCCTCGAACGCATGTTCCGGAAGACTCTCAAAAGGCTCCTTCCAAGGATCATTCTTGGCCAAATCATACGTGGCTCCACGTATTGCCCTTTTACTGGGTCCACAAGGTCTCTTTGAAGTAAGGTTATCATATGCTGTATTCAGCTGCCACAATCCCAAAAGACAAAGCACAATTAGGAATATCGAGAAAAGAGAGTTTAAGCATAAGTCATGCCCAGCATATCAAAGCAGTTACTTATAATTCAAACTATTACCGGAAGAGTTGAGAAAAAAGTACTAAATCACATCTATTATCTACTGAGCAATTACAAAACCTTAACTAAGTAGAGATACCAATAGAAGAGTTGAGTACTTACATCCATGTCGCAGAACCAGAACATGTAAGCAATCGCAACAGCAGGAGCTCTCCCTAGTCCGGCTGTACAATGCACGTAGACTTTTCCTTTTCCCTCAGAAATGGCCCATTCCAAAGATGAAACAGCTTTAGGTAATCCATTTCTCAAGGAATCTGGATCAAAATCTCTTGCCTGCCAACACATACTAAAGATGGTGACACAAGTACCCACAGAAACAAAGTCTTTCGGTTCTTAAATATAATAATAATATAACCAATTGATGTTTTGAAGCTGATTAATTACTGTCAAAGAAGCTATTCTCAATTGCATTCACCGAGGGAGAAAAATCATCGATAAAATGGAAGCTACCCATCTAAACATTCCACAGAGGTGCAGACAAGAGAAAAATTGGTGGAAACAGGGGCTACTAGTAACACTTAACAACATCTACATCGGGACATGGTCTAAATAAAGAGAACCACAGTTGATACAACTTCACTGATTCTAGAACCAAATTATCATGGCACGGCGTTGTGAATATTCCTGCTGGGTGTTGAAAATAGTTTTAATATCTAAAAGTATAAAATAGCCAAATACCAGATGTAAAGTGATTCTGAACTGAAAAGCACTTGAAAGTTATAAAGTTAGTCTGCAAAAGTCATTGGATTTGTGTTGATCTGCTTACAGGCCTTCTCATGTGACGGATTCGACAGTCTTGACACTTTTTTACTATAGATTGCAAGTCTATTCCCCAATACTCAATGTCTTTGTCCTGCTGCAAGTTAAGAATGTAAGCAACATCCTCTTCCTGTCTCAGATGATCTATGTCTTCCGGTTTCTGCGGCTGAGAGCCCACGAGCAAACTATTGGTTATCAATGTGTAGTTCATGCCTGAAATCATAATACGACTAATTAAACAATTGAAGAGACCTACGTATATCACATTTACTGTTCACATGAGAAATTAGACTTAGTTATTTTGATGGATATAATATCGTATTTGGACACTTTGTTCTGCAGTTTTTGGTCGGTATTCAGAAAGCAGAATTTATAAACAACTCTCTGCTGAGATGGCCAATAGCAAACCCACAAAACACCATTTATCTGAGTTGCAGCAAATGGGCAATGTTTTTGCAGAAACATACGTTCACCTCAACTAATCATGCAGGACCAATCCCACCAACCATTAGGGGGCCCAATTAAAGCCAGAGCAAAGCTCCACATGTGCAGGCCCCAAAAGGTAAATAGCACCAGAGATGTTTTGGATTAAAGACCTAAGGAGGGAGTGAGATCTAAAGTCCCAGGCTTTGACCATAAGGCCAACCCCTTCGGATTATATACGATCAATTACATTAAAAAAGCTTCACGGATAGTGCTTTAACTCGACCAAAAAGAAGTATCCGAAATAAACCAAAATCCACTGTAAAACAGAGTCATTAACGGTGTTAATGGTCTGTTAAGTTTGTTTTGCTCATTGTTAAGTTGTTTTCCATTTGTAGTAGTTTTCTGTTAAAGAAGGTCACGTCGGTCTGTGTATAGAGGGTCAAGTCAGTTTGTATAAAAGGGGATTCACGCCTCATTTTGTTATAATCGAGAAAACAGCAATAAACAAGATTTTTTCCTGAAGTGCTTTCTTCTTCATTTTCTCTGTATCATCTGGTCATGAAATTCTTCATGGTATCAGAGCATTGGACGCAAGTCTAGTGATCCTAAGGTAAATCTTCTGCTTCGTTTCTTGTTGCTCAATCAAATCGATTCAACAATCGATTTGTCTTTTGCATTTGTTCAATTGGTGAAAGTTAGGGTTTCTACACTCAAGAAAGTTAGGGTTTTGAGTTTATCAAATCAGAAATGGTGACAACAGTTACGTTACCTTCTTCGTTGGCATTTCTTGTCTCCAACTTTCATTCTCTTGTCACGGTTAAGCTAGATTCTTTGAATTATTTGCTCTGGCGTATTCAAGTAGAAAATGTGATACGAGCAAACAGTTATTCTGACTATCTTGATGGAACAGTAGCATGTCTTGTGAGAAAAGGTCATTAAGCCAGTACTCTTGACCATTGTCTTCTCTGTTGCATAGCTGGTTAGTTGGCTAAAGCTTGTTTAGTTGTTAACTACCTTGCTCTGTTAGTTGTTTACTGTTCTGTTAAGTTTACCGTTAAGATGTAACTTGAAGGGCTTAACGGCTGACTGTCTTGATTTTCTGTTAGTTTCTTCCGTTAGGTAGTTACCTTTACTCTTCTAGTATAAAAGAGCTCCTAAGCTCTCATTTTCTGTAACGATCAACACAGATCAATGAGAAGAACATTTCATCATTTTCTTCTCTTAGATGAATGTTAGGGTTTACAGATTTATGATTTTCTACACTTCTGCACAGATCAAAGATACGAATGAAAACCTTGTTCCTAATCCTGAGTATTCTGTGTGGAAACTCATTGATACACAGTTGTTCTCTTGTGTGGCTGCCTCTTTGTCTCAATCAACTCTGCCCCATGTGTTAGGGTTAAGTCATACTCAGGAATTGTGGACATCTTTGTCAAATAGATACAATTCATTAACCAAAAATCATATTCAAGAGTTGAAATGTAAGATGTATAACATCAAGAAGGCATCAACCATGGAAGCTTATGTAGATCTTATAAAGGAGTTTTCTCAGAAGTTAGCCGCAGCAGGCAGTCCTTTGGACGACGCTGATCTGATTTTCCATCTTTTGAGAGGGTTACCACCTGTGTTCAATGGTTTCAAATTTGCAGTAAGAACAAGGGGAAGCACCATTACTTTTGATGAAGTAATAACTATGTTGAATGGTGAAGAACTTCAACTTCTACATGATTTTGGTACTGAACCTGATGTTACTTCTGTTCTTATGGCCACACATGGTAATGCTTCTAGTTCAAAAGAAGCTAACTCTTCAGAGGTTCAACACTCTTTACAGAACTTGAATCTTCCTGTAAATGTACCAATTGTGGGACAGTTTGATGGATCTTCTCAAGATGTTCATTCTCAGCAGAGTTTTCTGCCACAACAACAGTCTTCATTCAATTTCAACGAAATTTTTCAAGAGGTAGAGGTTTTAGAGGTAGCAGAAATTCTAGGGAACCATGTGCAATTTTTGGAAGGAACAATCATATCACCTCTTACTGTTATTATAAAGGTCAAACTCAACCTTTTGATCCATTCAAAGGTCAATGGAGGTCTGGATTTTCTCTACCCTATCCTTGGATGATTTCCAATGGTTTTGCAGCACAATCACAATTTCCACAACAGTTTCATGGTCCACAACAGTTTCAAGGATCTCCAATGTCTAATTCTCAAGGACAATTCAGACAAGCAGTTCCTTCTTTTCAAGGCCAGTTTGCTCAACCTCAGTTTACTCAGCAACAGTTTTCTCCACCACAGTTTTCTCAACAGTCATTTGTTCAACCTCAAGCCACTCAAGCCATTTTTACTCAACCTCAAGCCATTTTTACTCAACCTCAGGCCAACTTTACTGGAGCTTACAATCTGCAATACATGATTCCAAAGTCTTCTGGTGTGTCACAAGATTGTCAGTCATCTCTCACCAACACTGGTGGCATGTCTCAGTCTCAGCCTGGTATTTTGACTCTGGAGCCACTCATCACATCACCAACAGTTTGCAAAACTTGGATATTGCTTAGCCTGCAGCTTCTGGTAGTGGAATAATGGTTGGTAATGGCAATCATATCCCTATAGCTCATACAGGAAAAGGTTTACTCCCTACTCCATCTTTATTTTGCTTATCTCATGTTCTTCATTCTCCTCAAATCACTCATAACCTTCTTTCTGTTTACCAATTTGCCAAAGACAATAATTGCTTACTTGTTTTTGATTCATCTGGTCTTGTAATACAGGACAAGACCTCACATCAAATCTTGTTCAAGGGGCCCTGTCACAAGGGACTCTACCCTCTTCTGAGCTCCTATAATCAGTCATCTTCTGTGTCATCTACTACATCAACCACTTCACCCATTGCTTTTGTTAGTACATCTACTTCTGGGTTAGATTGGCATAACTAATTAGGTCATCCTAGTAATGTCTTGTTTGATGCCTTAATAAAACAACATGCTTTACCTGTTTCTAAACCCTTTGTCAGTAATTGTACTTGTTGTCACATGGCTAAAAGTCATAAGCTTTCATTTCTTGTTTCTCAAACTGTAAGTGTTGCACCTTTTGAGCTTGTTCACATGGATGTGTGGGGACCTTCCCCTGTGGTTTCTAATAAAGGGTTCAAATATTATCTCTTGGTTATTGATGGCTATTCTAGATACACTTGGGTGTTTCCTCTTCACTACAAATCAGAGGTCAAATATGCCATTTCCAACTTCAAAGCTCATGTGTTTACTCAATTTCATACTCACATTCAAAATGTTAGAAGTGATAATGGGGGTGAGTTTGTTAACCATTTTCTACTTCATCTGTTTCTTTCTACTGGGGTGATTCATCAAAATTCTTGTCCACATACTCCAGAACAAAATGGAGTAGTGGAAAGAAAACACAGACATCTTATTGACATGACTATCACTCTTCTTCTTCAAAGTCAATTACCCACTAAATTTTGGCTTGAGGCCTTATCTACTGCTGTTTTTCTGGCCAATAGACTTCCTCATTCATCACTTCAATTTCAAATTCCTTATAGTCTTTTGTTTTATGAAAAACCTGATTATCAATTCTTAAAGCCTTTTGGATGTAATTGTTTCCCTTGGCTTCAACCATATAGGGCTAACAAACTATCAACCAAATCCATTCATTGTATCTTTTTAGGCTATTGTCCTGCAACTAAAGGATATAAATGCTTTGATCCAAAGACATCCAAAGTTTATGTTTCCAGACATGTGAGATTTGTTGAGTCTGAATTTCCTTATACTAGTTTGTTAAATTGTTCCACTACACCCTCTGAAACAGTGCAGTTTACCACAACTTTGACTTCTTTTGATGATATTGTGATTCCTGTTTCTTCTCATAATTCTGTTCCTACTATGTCTAATGTTACCTCTGCTCCACCTATTTCTCACAGTTGCGATGTTCCTGAACTTAATGATTCTCCTTCAGTCACTTTATCTCAACCTGCAACTTTTTCTCCATCTACACATACTTCAGTTTTTCCTGACCATACTTCTACTTCTTCTTTGCCATTAACTCCTGAGCATACTAATTCTGTGTTGTCATTACCTTCTCCTGTTGTTTCTCATTCTCTACCATCATCTTCCAGTGTTATTCCATCTCAATTTGTCTCTGTCTGTTCCTCTAACACACATTCGATGACCATTAGATCCAAAAATGGAATCTCTAAGCCCAATTTTTTGTATGCTTTAATTGCTCAACCTTCTTCCTTTTCACCTACTTCTTCTATCTTGCCAGAAACAGAACCAACACATTTTTCTACTGCTATTAAGTCTGCAGCTTGGCAACAAGCTATGGCTACAGAGTACAAAGCCTTGGTTGATCAAAATACATGGACTTTGGTGCCACCTCCTTCTCATGGGAATATTATTGGTTGTCAGTGGATTTTTAAAATCAAAAGACATTCAGATGGCAGTGTTGCTAGGTACAAGGCTCGTTTGGTGGCCAATGGTAACCAGCAACATGAAGGGTTAGATTATGGTGAAACCTTCAGTCCTGTAATCAAGCAACCAACTTTTAGGGTTGTTTTGAGTCTAGTTGTTCATAATCAGTGGAACATTAGACAACTTGATGTATCGAATGCTTTCTTACATGAAGTTCTAGAAGAGGAAGTGTACATGAAACAACCCCTTGGTTATCAACATTCTTCATATCCTCACTATGTGTGTAAACTTCACAAGGCTTTATATGGCTTGAAACAAGCTCCTACAGCTTGGTTTGCTGCATTTTCTGGATTCCTACTTGACCAAGGTTTCACCAGTAGCAAGGCCGATACATCTCTGTTTGTTTCACTTACTTCCTCTCAAGTTACATATGTCTTGGTTTATGTTGATGACATCTTGATTACTGGGAGTGATTCTTCCTATATTTCCAAACTTATTGAGACTCTTAGTTCCAGATTTGTGATGAAAGATTTGAGAAATCTTAGCTATTTTCTTGGGATAGAGGTTATCTCTTATGGTTCTAGTATCATCCTCTCTCAAGCTAAGTATACAACTGATTTATTACTCAAGGCTGGCATGAGTGACTGTTAAGCTAGTGGTTCTCCTGCTTCTGTTAAGCCAGCTGTTGTTGTTCCATATCCTATGTTTTCTGACCCTTCTTTGTACAGAACAGTGGTGGGTTCTTTACAGTACTTGACGATTACAAGACCTGAAATATCATTTGCAGTCAATTATGCATGCCAGCACATGCATTCTCCTACACAGAGTAATTTTGTTGCTGTGAAACGTATTCTGAGATACTTGAAAGGTAGTTTGACTCAAGGGCTTGTTTTTAGACCGGGTCCTTTGCTTCTCTCTGCTTATTCTGATGCAGATTGGGCTGGTGATCGATCTGATCGACGGTCTACTACTGGGTTTTGTGTCTTTTTTGGGTTCTAACTTGGTGTCTTGGTGTGCTAAAAAGCAGCACATCGTAGCTTGCTCTTCAACTGAAGCTGAATATCGATCCTTGGCACAAACAGCTGCTGACATGTCCTGGCTTCAACAGCTTCTTCAAGATTTAGGGGTGAAAGTGTCTCTACCTCATCATATTTGGGGCGATAATCTGTCAGCAATTTCTTTGGCTTCCAATCCAGTATTTCACGCTCGCACGAAGCATGTTGAGGTGGATTATCACTTTATTCGTGAAAAGGTCTTGAGTAGTCACATCAAAGTTCTTCATATTGGTACTTTGGATCAAGTCGCTGATATCTTCACAAAGCCTCTTGCTGTTGATCGTTTTCAATTTCTTCGCTCCAAACTAATGGTGGTTGACACCCCCATTAGTTTGCGGGGAGGTGTAAAACAGAGTCATTAACGGTGTTAATGGTCTGTTAAGTTTGTTTTGCTCACTGTTAAGTTGTTTTCCATTTGTAGTAGTTTTCTGTTAAAGAGGGTCAAGTCAGTTTGTGTAAAGAGGGTCAAGTCGGTTTGTATAAAAGGGGATTCACGCCTCATTTTGTTATAATCGAGAAAACAGCAATAAACAAGATTTTTCCTGAAATGCTTTCTTCTTCATTTTCTCTGTATCATCTGTTCATGAAATTCTTCATCCACTATATTTCCTAATAGTAGACACCAATTCAAGATGAAAGCTCAGCTACATTTACCTCGAAACTAGAACAATTTCAGAAGCATGAATTGGGTTTGAATTACTTTGAATTGAAAAGCTGAATAATTAGGCATCCACAATGGGCTTCTAAAATAGCTTCCTAGCTGAGCCTATACTTAGCAAACCATTCAAGACTACAGTGACAAACCAAAACTAACCAGAATTAGAAGGGGAAAATATCTAATACTTGCAACTAGGAACAGCTAAAGCAAAACCCAGTTGTCTTTCTTCCCAAAAGATCAAATTCACTATCTCGATAAAACAAATACTCCGAAGAAATAACTATAAGTCTCGACAGAAATGAAAACTAATACGACATAGAGCTAACTTTGGGAGACGAGAAAGAAACCGACCTAGATCGTGGTGATACTCATAAGGGTTTCTCATCACCCTCTTCATAGCAGTGTTGTAATCTTCCATTCTGTTCTTGGTGTTTGACACCCCACTGCTTGTGGGTTTCTCTTCAATCCCACTCTCAGATACTTTACAGGAAACTCTACTCAATTTAGAGGGATTTCTAGAAACCGCTACTACACCGGACGAAGATTTCATTGCAGCATTTTGTTTCTTCGACAACAGAAGATTATTTTCAAGTGAAGAGGTGAAGATAGATGCAGAGAGGAATGTGTTACTAATTGCTCCCATCTTGATTCAATCTTCTGTGCTGCTGCTGCTATTTACCACTCATTTTTGTGTGGCAGAATATATACCAGGCTATTTGACCAGATTGCCCTTTGGATTTATTACCCTTTATGTTAAGCCCATAAGGGCCCAGGCCTAGAGAAAAGCCCACAAGGGCCAACGGGCCAATAGCAACCACAAAGGGCGAAAAAACATATGCCTTTCCCTGAGGTTTTCCCAAGTATTTTTTTTTTTAAACAAGATTTTCCAAAGTATTTTGGCATAATTTTACTTCTTTGTCAAATAAATTTTGGCGATTGACTGGGAAATTAATTTGGAGAAAAAGGGCGAAAAAGATATGCCTTTCCCTGAGGTTTTCCAAAGTATTTTTTTCAAAACAAGATTTTCCAAAGTATTTTGGCACAAATAAATTTGGGTGAGTGAATGGGAAGTGATGTGGAGAAAATGAGGAACTAAAACCCATTGGAAGAATTTCTTCATGAAACTAACACCTTTTTTTTGCTGAATCATGCAAAAGAAAGTTGGAAAAACCAAAACTAATGAGTGACTCTAGTTATCCTTATGAGGGTTAGGTTTATTTATTCTTTACATTTTAGTTTTTTGTTCCATTTTTTTCAATTTTTATTTCAGGGAGTTGAAGATCTATGTAAAGTTTTTTATTTGATTATCTTTCTCAAAAATTGTCACCACTGAAGAAAATAAGGTAAGTTGCAATGCGTAAATGCCATTAAAAACCTGTTTTAGAAAGAAGAAAATTTGTTTTCAGTAAAAATATTTTGGATGACAAAAATATTACATCGTAACGTCGAAACAAACAAAATCAACAAAAAGAAGATTTAATAATCTTTCCTTATTATTAATATGATGTTACTATGATCGTCATAAAAAAGGAAATAAATAACAAACATCATTAAAATATAAGTTAGAATAGTGGGGCTGGGACCGATTATTTTAATCAAATCACAAAAGTATAGTGATTTTCACACTCTCTTTAATTGATAATCACTGTTTTTTTGTCATCTTACATATAAATTGATAAAATTATCCTTTCAAGTGTGCATTTTATACAAATGGATGATCAATGCTGTAAATTTACATACAACAGTACAATTAAAAAAAATATTCTACGTAAAAGGGGTGTTTCGACATAATAATTAAGTTGAATTATTTTGTCCTTATTATAAATTTTGCGCCTCTGTTAGTTTTGTATCAATTTTTTTGTGAACTATTGGTTTGTCTCGAAGATAGAAATCTAGAAAATAAAATTATGCTGAATATCTGGAAAAAAAATTAATAATGACAAAAATAATCCAAAATAGACAAGCTTTTTGGAATTTTTTTTCCTTTATTCCAATTTTGGTTTGATTTTTCTGATTTTTTTTTCGAGACAAAACCAACAATTCACATAGAAAATCAATATTGCAAAACTAACAAAAGCAAAAAAAATCAAATAAAGAAAAGATAATCCAACTTAATTATCAATTGGCTATCCCTTAAGCCCTTTAAGAACAAAGGTATAGCCATGTGGTAAGGCTTACCTAGGTTAGATTCTGATTGTGGGGTTTCATTCCCCACCTCCTAAGCATCTCCAACCTTGGCTTCAAATGTGGGGATGTCAAAAAGTTTTGAAGGCTTATGTGGCAAATTGACATGATAAATTTGACATCTTTAACGTCTCGTTTTGGAGCAGCATTCTGCATTACGTATTATGCGGTTTTCCCATTTTCGGTGTTTGAGAGCCGCATTCTAAGAATGGATTCTACATAATGCATTCTCAAAAACCACAGAATGGAGACACAATTTGATAATTAGCCTTTGAGGTACTTTTGGATTCTCATTTTGTATTTTGGGTTTACCCTTTAGATGAAATGACCTTATTCAATATCTTAATAAATAATTGCAAAATCTATTTGCAATATTTTAATTAACAATATTACAAATGAAATTTTTAATTAATAATTGCAAAATATATACATTGTGAAATCTATTCAAAGTGTTTTAATTAAAAAAATTTACAATGATATTTTTATTAATAATTTCTTATTTAATTTATTTTGATTAATAATATTACAAACGATGTTTTAATTAATAATATTTTAAAAGATCTTGCAAAAACTATTCGAAACAATATTTTAACTAATAAAGTTTAGAAATAATTATGAATATTAAACGGTAATTCACACAAATATAAGGACACTTATCGTGATGATCTCCGTGGTTAGAGCACCCGTTTAGTAGTTTGCTTACCCAACCTCGCAAAATTGAGGGGTGAGAAGAGTCTAGAGAGAGAAAGAGTGAGAATGTTAAAGAAGAGTCTCGGAGAAGCTCCTCTTGGCCCCCGCATCTCCCCTCCTCCACCGCCTCCTTCCAACTTTTCCCACCTCCTCTTCTCCTCTCATCTCCTCTCCTCTGCTCTCCTCCGGATTGCCAGCAACTCCTCATGGACGACCGAATCTTCTCTCCTCTCCCAATGGGTGACCGGAATCCTTATTTTTGGACAAGGGGAGCCAGATCTGGTTATTTTTTCCTTTTCCTTTTCTATTTTTTTTGTTTTTTTCCTTTTTATTGTTAGTGGTTGTATTTGTTTGTTTGATTGATTGATTAATGTATTTTTCCTTTTTATTGTTAGTTTTTCACTTTAATTGTTGTATAGAGAGTAAATGTCAAATAACACCTACGCATTTGACATATTGATCGGAGTTAATTCAAATGTCAATTCATCTACTTAGAATGTCAAGTTAGAATTGACATCCTTGGTTGGAGATATGATAGATTAGGTTTTTTGCCTATACTAAAAAAATTTACTCCCTCTGTTCCTTTTTACATGTCCCATTTAAGAAACATGTATTTTGGTGTATGTTAAAAATATACTTTCGTAAAATATTTTTAAATATTTTTTGCACCAAATTAAAGTCTCATTGAGCACTTTAATTTGATATAAAACAACTTATATTTTTTTTTATAGAGAAATATATTTTTTGAGGGATTGAATTTGCACGTATTCCTATAGTTGACTTCTAAAAAGGGACGGAATGAGTAATTACTAAGAAAAACGCTCCAAATTTATTAGGTTTCTTGTTTCACATAATTTATTTGTGTGACTTTTTGCATTTTTAAGGTTTTAAATTTTATTCAAGTTTCGGTCATAACTTTATATGTTTCCGATTCCTCTTGTTGAGACGAATCACTGAACTAAAAAAGTTTAAAGTAAAATTAACAAATGCAATTTCTTTTTAATAATAAAAATAAAAACCAAAAAATGTAAAAATTAAGTTAAGAGGCACAAGGCCAAAAATTGCATCCGGACACTGGATATGGTGTTTTGATCCATGTTTCAGTGGTCTCTTATTTCTGGTATTTTGGGTTGTAGTTGTGGTTAATTAATTGTCTTGTATTCGGCTACTCTAGAATTTCACACTTTTCCTTAAAAATTAAAAAAAAAAAAAAAGTTTAAAAAAAAGGAGGAGGAGGAACAATGCCAATTTGATTGATCATTGGTTCTCTTTTTGTCTTTTTGTTGGAATCAATAAGGGCGCCACATGTCCAATAAAGAACTGCTCTAATGTCAGGTGAACAATTAATTGCACACGTGTTTACTCCAAAATTGATTCTATGCTGTCCAATAAAGGTACTTAAGCTACTATAATTGGTGGATTAATTGATCAGATGACACATATAAACACTGTGTTAAATAATTATATGCTTTGATTAAAAAAAAATTTATTCTCTCCCACCAACTTCTTAATTTGGTTTCTTCCCCCAAGAATGATTTGGAACCAACGTGAATCCGGTGGGTGATTTACAGAAACCTCTAATCTTTTTCTAAAGTTTAACTTGAATAGAATATTCCTTTCATAGTATCTTCAACTTTAATTTAGTTCTTATTTTCAAGACTCAAATTATAATTTTTTCATTTCATAAATAACTGTTACGATTCTTAGCTCTGATGAAATGGATATTTTAATTTATTTATTTTTGAACGGCAAATAATTTTATTAATCTTTACAGAATTACAAATATTAAAATGGAAAGCGACGGGAGAATAACACGACTAGAAAGATATAATTCTACTATGAATACCTGCAAAGGTGGTGGTAAACCACAAGAAGTGAAATCCATGGGTGAAAAACAAACGCGAAAAGGTTGTGCTTGCAATGCCCTTTCCCCCAAAAAATACTACTTCCTCCGTCCCTTAATAAGTGTAGACATTTACATTTTGTGATGTCCCTTAATAAGTGTGTGTTTTGAAAAGTTAGTGGGTACATTTCCTATTTTGCCCTTAAAAGTAGATTCCTTTTTGAAAATTTAGTGGGTATTATTATATTGATAAGGACAAGTAGTGGAAAGTTGATGTAAAAATTGTAAAAGTTGATGTGAGAGAAAATAAGTTGAAATTACGAGGTAACACACTTAAAAAGGAACGGAGGGAGTACCGAATATTGCTTAAGTATTTTTTTATTCACTTTGTCCCCTCGAATAAATAAATACTAAGATTGAGTCCTGCATACGGCAAACTGTTAATGGCCCATTGATCGATCACCATCCATTGGGACCATTTTTTGGAATATAAGTAATGGTAGCCTTGCAATTATCGAGGGTGCTTCACAAATTTTTTTTTTGGACAGCTCAGCTGTCGGGTCAGTTTACGACAGTGTTTTAAAAGAAGGTCTGGAGGCCGAGTACTAGCCGTCTAGGCGCTAGAAAGCCCCTCTCCGACTAACCCAACTAGCCTGAGTAACCCAACTAATTGTCCGACTAGGCGCCAAATATTCGGCCCTAGAAGCAAGAAGGTGTCTGCCCGCCTTGGGAGCGTCTAGCGAGTTTTAGAACCTTGGTTTACGAGCAAGTCGATTAACTTTGAGTGTCTAATATCATTACCGCCCACTTAAGGGAGCAAAGTCAGGTATGAACTTATCCCAAAAAATTTAATAGTATCTTAGAAATTTCGAATTTGAAACCTTATGAAAGAATACAATTTCTAAATTGCAAGCTTGGACCATTAAGCAACCTCACCTTCACATATTAGTAACTACCTCAACTTAGGACTTTTTTATTTTTCGATTGGGTTCAAACCATCATTTGATTATGACACCAAGTGGGTTCTGATCCATCACATGAATTTTAGCAATAACCTTAAAATATTCTTACTTTAGTCATAATATTTTATTTTCGATTATGGGAGCCATCAAGATGTTTTAATGTGTAGCTGATGATCAAAGTTCTATTTTATTTGTTGTGATAGCATTGAGTCCACAATTGTGCTTTGCGATTGTAGACAAGACACTGTACACCGGGCCGGAACCAAGATTTTACTTTGTGATGGCGAAAATGTATATACTTAAAAAAAATTAATGGTGGCGAATCTATATAATTAAGGGATAAGTTTTTATTTTTTATGTAATAATTATATTTTTTTAAAATCTTGTGGTGGCGGCGTCCGCCACCACTTGTTTCCCTCTGGCTCCATCCTTCTCTACAGTGCACCTCCGTGAGTAACCCTAATGTGTTGCATAAATGATTTTGGGATTTGTGGTCAAGGATTATTAGTGCAAGGATGATTTTTGTAGTATATATTCCTAGGGTTTTGCTAGTTACCACCCATTGGGTGATCCAAAATGATACTAATAAATAATTATTAGTAAAAGTTGGACCCCATTTAAACAAAGACAAAAGGTGTTTTCGTTCTTCGACAGGAAGTCGTTATTCACGCTCAAGAACGACGAGTGCAACCTTTGCACTCCTCCATTCTTGATGGGTCTTGCG